>JAWNNJ010000130.1:0-138717 GCA_035045125.1 Hypselothyrea guttata
TTTAAATATTGTACGTCAAACAATTTGCCGCATAAACGTTGCATATATTGTACTATTAACATCCACATATTTTCTATGAATTTTGAATTTGTGGTTTGTGTATTTAATAAGCTTAGCTATGGCACTGCTTTATTTATACCTATTTAAGAACGATAAAATCCACACGACACTGCTTTGTTTTATACCCAATTCTGAATCAATCTGAATAGCATCCAAAAATTGTGCAGGTTTGTGCACTTGCTAAGCTCAACACTGCACTGCTTTACCGTATGCCTATTTAGCAGTAGACGCGCCAATAGCATCCAATTACTGTCACAGCAGCGGTTTGTGTATTTGCTGTGCCAAGCAGTTGCGCCGCTTCAAGAAGTGCACTGCTTTGCGCCAATTGAAAAGAGGGCGCCAAATTTAAATGTGCATAGATTAGCAGCATTTAGAAGAGCGGCCATAAATATTAGGCATAAGTAGATGTTCTGCTAGACCGCAAAGAATAAGAATAGAAAGCATAGATAAAGATTTGGTGCCACAACAAACCTCGCCCAGTTTATGCAGATTTAATAAACATAAAAATGGGTTAGCAAAGAGGCTGTGGTGATGATATGCTAATGAATATTAAAGCAGGCAGAAATGTGACTCACAAAAAACCAACTCTCAATTATATAACCATGTAGTTTTGCGCAGTGTAGCCAGGAATGCGCCATATGGTCGCAGGCCTAGCCAAGCGTTCAGAGTAATCAACAGCCAAAAATGACGAAACTTAATGCTGTGGAACTACAGCCAAGTAAGGACATCTGACATTGAACACTGGCGAAAAGACGACATTGGATATATCGATGTGTGCTATGTGCATATATGTATAATATATGCTACATATGCTATATAGGCATCAATACCCATAGAAATAAACTGTTCAGTTTAACGCATTTCAGTCTGTTCTGAAGTTTTGAAGCCTTTTTCGTATGCCATGCGACTATCGATAATTTATGTAAATTCCAATTGCCGCTTTTCCAGTTCTCGGCTTGCCAGGGACCCGGGAAGAAAACCCACAACATTCCTTATTTATGAATCACCTTTCGCTCCAGGCATAACAATGCAGCCAAAGGTGCGCCCTGACAGCCTGTAAACTCACACACACACACACACACACACACACTAGCGCTACCACCAGGTTTATGCGTTGAACTAACTACGTGAAATTCCGAATAGAGATCAATTATATGGAAAATAGTTATCAATAGACAGATATAGAATATATCTAGAATATATAGTATTTCGAATTGTCAATAAAACAATAATAATAATAATAGAATATATTATAAAATGTATATAAAATAAATCTATATTTCCATGAAATAAAATTGCTTTTAGAATCAGAGTTGTAGTTGTTGCTAGTTCAATTCGAGGATCTAGTTCATTAATTCAATATGTGGTGAACTGTTTAGCAAGTCGTTCGGTGAACGATTTAATCTTTAATCGATTTATTTTTTTAAAAGCCTTTCAAAAACAATATACTAAAACAAAATATAGGAATAAAATGATAAATACAGTAGAATCCGGTTATAGCGACTTTCAAGGAACCGACGATTTTACGTCGTTATATCCGGCAGACGCACTATCCGAAAGGAGCAAGAAAAAATTATTTTATTTTTATTTTATGGATGCCATGTTTGTAATAGGTTTTAAAATAAAACAAATTAATTTTTTAATCAAAACAAAAAATGTAATACAGTAGAATCCGGTTATAGCGACTTTCAAGGGACCGACGATTTTACGTCGTTATATCCGGAAGACAAAATCCATGATTTTGTTTCTTTTTCGTATTGAAAAAACACAAAATCCATGATTTTGTTTGCTTCTTTTAGCATTGTTAAAGAAATCACATTTTCCTCTTTAAAGTTTTTTTTTTTGTTCGGCACGTCGCAATATCCGGTTGAATTGTGAAAAATCTCGTCGTTATAAGCGGTTTGTCGCTAAAAGCGGAGACGTTCTAAGCGGAGGACCTTTCATATAAGTTTGTATGGGGACCAACCTAGCCATCGAGTTTTCGTCGCAATAACCGGACGGACGCTATAAGCGGCGTCGTTATAACCGGATTCTACTGTATAAGCAATGATATGATAAATAATTTTATTGTAATACATATAATTGCCTTTTATAGCCTTTTTAGAAAAGTAAGTTAGTTTCAGTGTTGCCAATTTAGCGGGTTTTAGAATTCTACGCATGCTTATCATGAATATATTTGAATATATATATCAATATTATGGAAATTATATATTGATTTTCCTATTTATTTTTATGAATTTTTAATTTATTGTTTTTGATATTCTTCATTGTAAATTTAGCAACATCTGGCAACACTGGCTAGTTCGTTTGTTCATTTTTAAAAGTCTAGGGAAGGGGGGGTTGCCAGTGAGCTAAGTAGGCTGCGCCTTAGTTCGCAAACTGAATACATGAATTGGGTGGCACGCATAAACGCGGTCTAGCACGCAAGCCGATTAGCTAGAAACGTCAATTAAGACGGCGCTGCAAGACAATCAAAATGCACAATTGTTAAACGCCAAACAGCAAACACGTACATACAAACATACATACAAACATCTATATACATATACATATAGACATACTAGATGGACTTCAGTCTGCACTGGGGTTCAATGCACTCTAACTACTGTTCGCGTGACTAGTTACCGCTATTAGTTAAATAAGCCATGTCTACATACGTACATATGTAAGTATGTCTGTATGTCTGTTTGTATGTGCATGCAGACTAGCGGCCTGCATTCTTAGATCTTCATACACACATACATATGCACATCATAACACAAAATCCACCAAAGTAGTAGGTTACACATACAAACAGACATACATATGTATGTTTATACATACATACACCAGACAGGGTTGCACTGCATTGTAGGGCAACTGGCCGGAACTTTATTGGGGTTGTTGCTTTGCAGTCCATGATTAATCACCAATATAATTGGAGGCACGTACTACTTACATACATACATACATACGTACATACATACATCACACATGCATACATACATACGACAAACATTAGTCAGTGTGGGAGTTGCGATAACATGGCCTGATATACATACATACATACATACATACATAACGCGCATACATACAGACAGGAAGAATCGGTTGTCAATGGCGATTGCTTTGCCTTCCAGCAAGTGGGCATGGAATATTGGAAATGCAAATGCAAATGGCGCTCCTTAAATCTCACACACACACACACAAATGCAGAGAGCAGAGTGTGCAACAGTGGAAAGAGTTATTAATAAGACAAAGAAGCGATCGTCGGCCTGCTTTTTAAGCTGCATTTGCATTAACAAAGAAAATACACACACACACATACATACATACATGCCTGTGTGTGTGTGCAGATCTCGTCTTCGCTTCCAGAACAATGATCGCGACTTTTCACACGTTAATTTTCTGCAGGCCTGTATGTGTGTTTGTGTGTTGCGATGTAGGCGTACTTACATACATACATACATACAGCTGCAGTTCCTTATAAAATACACTATAATTATACAAAACACTCACTTGCTGCTGGCCTGATTGTCGGTGATATCCAAGTTGGCAATCATATTTGCGTTTGTTGTTCGCTTTTAATTCGATTTTAAGTCACTGTGCGGCAAATTGCGACGACACAACAATAATTCCGCTTTATTTCAAACTGCACACTGAAGCGTGCCTTTGCGAACTGTGTGCTATCGGGCCAGCCTGCCAGCTATCGAGCTATCGAGCAATCGATTACGTTTGCATTTTGTGTGGTCACACTGTTAACGCAAAGCGGCGCTCCATAGAGTAACCAAAACAAAGAGAGGAAGTCACGCCCACCAACCGAAATCACTGCGAGTTAAAGTCCAAGCCTTGGCATATCTGTTAGTAACAGACTGTTGTTCATAACATTGTGCTGTCTTAACAGACTTATGTTACGCAGCCTATGTTATTTTGGGTCTTTGTTTTGATCTTGTTATTTTCTACCTACTCGACGGCATACCACTGACGTACGGGCTGTGCTTTGCTTTTTCATATTTCTGAGTTTTGAGTTTGTCTCTCTTTCGTTTGGAGAGTCGCAACATCGATACTCTCTCAAATTGCTTTATATTCGGCTGCCGCTAGATATAAGGAAATTTGAAGGAAGGGCATTGAACAGCGAGTAATGAGAGCAAATAAATCGTTTTCGCTTTGCTTTCTGTGAGGCAAATTTGCAGCAGTGGCCTTTGGCTGCGTTTTTTCTACTTTTGCTTGTTGTCTGGGAGTTCTCAAAGTTATTTGATTCGTTTATAAATGCATGCAATTTTTTTAATAATATTTTTTGTATATTATTCATAATAAATTAAAAATAATAATTTTCAATTAATGCCTAAAAAATGTACATAAAATATAATTTATAAATTTTATATATGTACGTCGATAATTGCACCTACATCTAGTTGCATTTACAAAATAATTACATACAAATATTAAATATAATAATAATAATACAATAATTTTTTATGTAAAATTTGGGTGTTTAATTATCGACAATATACTATGTATAAAACTTATAAATTATATTTTATATACATTTTTAAGTTTTAATTCAAAATTATTTAATGTTTTGTCCAATAATATAAATTACATATTTTTTTATTGTATGTATGCTCTATTAATTTATTTTATTATAAATTATTTTATTTTATTTTTTGTTTTTGACATATACATAAATTTATTTTATTTATTTGAGATATTTTATACTAATGCTACAAGTATAAAATTATAAACTATTGCATTAGTCACTATAAAATAAAATAAAATAAATTAATTCGAATGTAATGGTAAAATTATAAATATATTCGTCTTCTTAATTAATTATAATTTTGTATAACGATATTATATTCAATGTTTAATTAAACACACTTAAAAGAACTAATTTCAAATCAAAAATTATGTTTATATCTTAACTCGGAATAAAATTTGCTGAATTTTGAATATAATATGTCTATACTAGTTACCAAAAAAGAAAATTGGTACAACTAAGTACTGCAAGCAATTAGCCTGCAATTGCAAGCAATTGCAAACCAACGGACAAGAAACGCCAACAACAATCTACAAGCAACGCAGAAATTTGAAATTTGCTTCGTACGATCGAACGAAGTCCCGACGGCAAAAGCAAGCGCACGAGCAAGCATTTGTAATTTCTAACATGTAGTTGCAACCTTAATACTCTTTTCTTATTTTTCTCATTATTTGGCGGTGAGGCAATATAAGACAAAAGAAAGAGTGTTAAAATTGCAGCTAAGCGAATGCCCAACGTCCAGAATCTAAATTTTAGATTCCTGAACATCAAAATTGTAAATGCTGGCAAATCAACCAAATTGACATCACACACAAGCACACTTCCACACAAGTCACACATACAGGCATGCATATGTATGTGTGTCCACGACAGCAAGAGAGCCACACAAAATGAGAGAAGGATAACAAAACAGAAAACATCTGGAGAGAGAGACTCTGTTAAGCAGCATTCTGTTAAATAACACCATCCAAGGTGCGGCCCTCAACTCAAAGTTCTCTTCGCAAAAGTGGGCGCTGATTTCTTCTCTTTGTTTTGGTTACTCTATGGCGGCGCTCGTTGCGTGCGTTTACCAACACTTGCTGCTGCCATTGCAAACAGTGCTGCCAGCACAACACTATTAACACTTTTAACAAACTATCGAAATTTGATTTCGTAAAATGTTTATATTTAATCCTAAATATTAGTTTTATTAAAAGGCTAACAACATACGAGTAGACAGTTTGAACAGTTGTATTTTTGGAAACTGATTTCTGTTGTAGTTACCAGATGATATAGTTGTCTGCCCACCTTACGATTTTTATTTTTATTTATTATTGGAGAAATTGCTAACAAAGAACTTATAATTTACTACAATCGTCACGTAAAGTTACAAAACATCAATTTAAAATAAATAAAGCTTGAAAATTTTTGATTTTAATTACATTAAATATTTTTACTTGAGTATTTTAAGTTGTAAATTATAATTTTAATTCAGAGAATTTTAAATTGTAATTTATTAGATAGCAAATAAGCAAATTCCAGCTTGGCTTATTTATAATTTCCGCTAAATGAAAAGTGGCCACAAAATGGCTAAGCTGGCAGCACTGATTCCAATCCGCAGCCGTTGCGCGCTTTGCAACACTTAAACTATACACACACACATGCACAAATACAAGCGTACAGTCGCAGCTTTTTATTTAAATAAAATTTGCTAAATTCGCAGCGTTTAAACAAATTGCAACTGCGTCTTACGGTAATGCGAGCGATCAGAGCGCAGCGCAGCAGTTGAACATGATCGCGTCCGAATCCGAGGCCATCAATTCGGCAACCTATGTGGACAATTATCTGGACTCCGTTGAAAATCTGCCGGACGATGTGCAGCGACAACTTTCCCGTATACGGGACATAGACGTGCAGTACCGAGGTAAGCCAGTGCGATCAGGGAAATCCCCCCATCCCCTCCAGCTAACCCACCCTTTGCTGCCCCTTGCAGGACTCATCCGGGATGTGGATCATTACTATGATCTTTATGTGGCCCATCAGAGCTCCAGCGATGGGAATCGCAGATCCCGTTCCATAGTACGCATGCATCAGAGCCTGGTGCAGGCGCAGGAGCTGGGGGACGAGAAGATGCAGATCGTGAATCACCTGCAGGAGCTGATCGACGTGAAGCTGCGCCAGCTGGACACGGATCATCAGAATCTGGACCTGAGGGACGAGCGGGACGCCTACCTGCTGCTGGAGGAGTCGAAGCTGCAGCGGTTGCAGAGTCCCATGTGCGAGCAGGGCAGCAGCGCCATGAACAGCGCCGTGCTCGGCTCCGGCGGCAATGCGCTGAAGGAGCACTATGCAGGGGGCGTGGGCTATGCAGCGGCTATGGGCGTGGAGCCGCTTCCCGCTGCCGGCTACGAGCGCAGCAGTCTCGGTTGCGGCAATGGCGGAGCAGCATCAGCGGCAGGGGGAGCAGCAGCTGGAGGCAGCCTGAACGGCAGCAGCTATTGCGGCGCTGGCGGGGAGCTGCAGCGGGCGGGGGGCAAGCGCTCAAGGCGGCGCAACGAGAGCCTGGCCAACAACGGCAGCTCCAATGAGATGGGCAACGAATCGAATTCGGCCAACGAGGCGGGCGGCAACGGCAATGGCAGCGGCAGCGGCGAGCGCAGAATCACAATGCCAGGGCCAGGGGGCAGCGGTGCCAGTGGCAGCGGCGGGGGCAGCGGCAGCGTGGGTCAGCGCAAGAGCAATCCGCAGCTGGCGGCTGGAGGCGTGGCAGGCAGCGCAGCTGGCAATGCGGGCGGCGGCTCATCGGCGGGCAAGAAGAAAAAGCGCAAGGTGCGCGGCTCCGGCAACTCGAACACGCCGGCCACCGCCCGCGAGGACACGCCCCCGCCGGAACCCATCGATCCCGACGAGCCCACCTACTGCGTCTGCAATCAGGTGAGTGGGAAGAGGGAGCAACTTTTGAACTCTGTAATTCTAATGGCTTTATCTTCTCCAGATATCCTTCGGGGAGATGATTCTCTGCGACAACGATCTGTGCCCCATCGAGTGGTTCCACTTCTCGTGCGTGGCGCTGGTGCTGAAGCCGAAGGGCAAATGGTTCTGCCCCAACTGCCGGGGGGAGCGGCCGAATGTCATGAAACCCAAGGCGCAGTTCCTCAAGGAGCTGGAGCGCTACAACAAGGAGAAGGAGGAGAAAACCTAAAAGAAAACCCAAAACCCAAACACGACCTGTTAATAATATCTTGTTTTCTACACTTAGTCGTTACTCGTAGATATTACGCATTGGCCCAACATTATGTGAAATACTGGCTTTTAAACCCATCGTAGTCGTAATGTCCAACATCCAATCCGTATCTAATTGAACCCCCGATCGGCCACGCCCCGATCGCGCACACATTCTTCAGTGACGATATTGATTTCCAGCATCTGTATAAACATTTACGCTGCCTAGCGTTTAAGCCTAACTTAAATAAATATTAGCTTTTATTCTAAGCGAAAAGTACCAAACGCCTTTCATTCAACAGGGAAAATACAAGTTTAAATATTTATAAATTTATAAATTATGTGTGTTATATATTTTGTAAGTTGTATAAAACTATTGTAGATTTGTCAAGTAAATATAGAAGACACTAATGGTGAGGAATGTACTTCCGCGGACGGTTTAGTTGCTTGTGCAGTCGAAAAATACTTTATACTTTAAAAAGATTCATCCAAAGATTCGTAGATTCAGCATCTATGGCATCAACAGCTCGATGTTGGGATTCTGGATGGCCAGGAAGATTTGATACTGCGAGAACACCACCAGCCAGCAGTAGAGCTGCAAAACAAACAGCAAATATTAATGAGAGTTCAGAAAATAGTTATAAAAATTCTTGTATTCATCAGGGATTGTAGAGATTATAATATAATCCCTATATTATAGAAAGTTATTCGATGATTCGTATTGTACAGTTCAAAGAAAACTCTTATTTACCATTTGAATAATAAGAGTTAAAAATAAGAGATATTTTTATTATAAAAGTTGCAAATAAGTTATTATACCCTGTACCCATTGAAAAATGGGAAATACAGGGTTATTAACTTTGTCAGAATGTATGTAACAGGCAGAAGGAGGCGTGGTAGACCCCACAAAGTATATATATTCTTGATCAGGAGGACAAGACGAGTTGATTTAGCCTTGTCTGTCTGCCGTCTGTCCGTCTGTATGAACGCGTCGATCTCAGCAACTATAAGAGCTAGAGCAGCCGTTTTGGTCATTTTTGAAAGGTGTATACAATACGCAGAACAAGTTTATTTCAATTTTTGGATGCCATGCACCTACCGCGAATAATTGGCCATACATTAGATTCAAAATATATTTTAAATAGAATACTGTACTAGCAAGGCTGATCTTTGGTACAGGGTATAAGACAGTCGGGCTTGCCCGACTGTCATGTCTTGCGGGCGGTAGCCCGCGAGATTTTTTTTCAACTAATTTTTGAATTTTTATTATAAAAATTTAAAATAAAGCCTATACTATTACTTCGAATATGTGTTTGTGCTCAAATTTTATAATTTGTATTTTATTTAATTTAATAAAACAATTAAAATTAGAATTGAATGCAGCGAGAGTTGGGCCAGCGAGAGTTTGGTGTACGAGAGTTCAACCTACAAGAGAGTTTGGCCAAAACGAGCTCGGTCTACGAGAATTCGCCAAACGAGAAAGTTCAGCCTACGAGATTTCGATCAGCGAGGGTTCAACAAGAGTTCGACCTACGGGAGAATTCGGCCTATGAGAATTCGCCCTACGAGAAAGTTCGGGCTATGAAAGTCGGCCTATGAGTTCCGCCAGCGAGAGTTCGGTGTACGAAAGTCTAACCTACGAGAGTTCGGCCTACAAGAATTTGCACAGCGAGAGTTCGGCCTACGAGAGTTCGATCAGCGAGAGTTCGACCAGTGAGAGTTCGGCCAGCAAGAGAGTTTCACTTCAATTAACCCCTCGGGAATTGGCGTCTGAGCGAAGCTCAGATAAATAATTTATACTTACATTTTTGTTCTTAAAAAAATGTTACTTTCGAAATTAATTAAATTTATAAGTGAATGATGAAAATAAAAGATTATTCTACTCCAGAATTCACCGTTAAAAACTAAGATGTGTGTTCTATTTTCCCGAATGCTTTTTGCGCCTTTAAATTCAATTGTAAACCTATAATTCTTATTGACGATGTTTAGTATTAATTAACACTTACGTTGTATGCCATCCAGACAAAGTTGAGCATGGCCGAGAATGTTTGCTCCAGCTAAACAATACAAATTGATAAATATATATGGGTTATATATCATATGACACTCACATATATATAGTAGCCTCCGATCAGCCAGAGACTCCAGCCGCACTGAAAGAGAATCGCGAGTCCGACCAGAAAGAGCCAAGGCAGCAGCCAACCTCGCGTGCTGTGAAAATTCAAATTCGATATGCCGATATTAGCGAATAAAATCGATTTATATCGATAGCTTACCAGTTCTTGATGCCGAAGTAGACGAGATACGAGGCCAGTATGATGAGCAGGAAGTAAATGATGAAGAATCCGCCTGCTACGGGCATCGAGCTCCGGATGTCCGTCTCAAAGAGGGGGGAGTACAATTGCCCGGATTCTCCCCCCGCCAGCATATAGCAGATGAGCGTGATCATGACCACACTTAGGGCGGCCGTATAGGCTGCCACGGCGTAGCTGCCCGTGCGCACGTTGTTCGACCATATTATGGGCGACCAGCAGGAGCTCAGCACTACCATTTTGACTTAATCAAATGCTTGTAAATAGCGAAAATTAATAATATTTAGAGTCAACAACTTGGCACTAAACAACGCCCTGCTGCTGTAGTGTGACCGAACACGCCGAGAATGCGATAGTCGCTGCACCGATAAACATAGCACGATAAACGCAGGCACAGTATGCAGCTGCAAGACAAAAAATACCAAAATACTTATTTCGTTAAAATTGTTGCAAATAATAATCAAATTAAAACAAACTAAATTTCAGTGGCAATAGTTATTAATTGTACAGCAAGCAGCGCATAAAGAAACAAATATCGCAAATGTTTTTCGCCACAAATCGATTCAAACAAAACACTTATAATAATAAAATGTAAGATAGTGTAATGTTGGATGACGCTCATTTGGCTTCCAATAAACATAAAATAAATTAAATAGAAATATGTATAAAAAAAAAAAAACAAAAAATTATCGATATACAAATATTAAAAATAATAACACAGCTTTAAATAGCTTTATGATAAGCATAAATTTAACTCTGAAATTTAATTCCACCAGCAATTTAATAATTTTATGAATGCAAAAGACGCTAATATCATCCAAATGATGTTGGTATTTTTGCTTGGCATGAACAGGTTCGTCATTTGTATAAACTGTTTTGTCATTTGTTTGTTAGCGCACAATTATGCTCATAGAAATAGGCTTTTAATTTAACAAGCAAAATGAAATTGAAACGGCGCTTTTGAATTGTGATAACAAACTCACAAATGTTATCGTGCGGGATGCCTATCGATAGGCGCCCGCAGCTGCCGCTGGACAAGAAGAATTGAAATAGAGTGCAATCGAACGCGATTGACAACGGTCATACTCGGCGGGGTGATGCGGATTAAAATTATGCTTTCGAGATAAAAAGCGTGATTGTTTATTTACGACAATAGCTGAGCGTGTGAAAGTTTGTTAAAATAATTAAATAATTAACTAAACTGCAATAATCAATACAATATCAATTGGTTGCTATATTTCTATATATATTTCCAAATTTGACCGTATCGGGTGCAAAGTTTAAATTTGCTTGTTTCGCGCGTTAAAAATAAAAAAACAAATTGTGCATTGCAAAGATTAGACTGCATATATTTAGCAGTTGCTGTTAAGTTTAATTTGTTTATTTTTTAAATCCAATTAATACGTAATTGTGTGGATTTCAATGCAGAGTAATTTGGCTTTTTAATTCGCTTTGGATCTGTGTTTTGAGTTCATGCTCGCATGCTGGCAGAAAGATCACGATACTTGGAGTATGGTAATACAGTCGGGCCGAGCGCCGACCCATATTTCGATTTCATTTCATTTACAGAAATAAAAAAGCGGCCAAAAAACGAAAGAGAAAAAAAAAACAACAAACGAAAAAAAAGCGAAAAAAGCGAAAAAAGCGAAACAAAAACCAAACAACACGAAAAGCTGCTTCGGCCGCAGTACGAATGCTGAGATACTCAAGTGCAGGCTAAAATATAAAAAAAAAATAAATAAAAAAAGAGTATAAGATGCCGTAAAAAGGCAGCAGAAGTGTGTTTTGAAGATACATTTTCATGCTTTTGGCCGCTCGTTGGCTGCTGTTACGAGTATAACGGCTACTAGACCGAGACTTTTGGGCCTTTACAAATAGTAGGTTAGAGCCAAGTAGCCAAGCAGCCAAGTAGTCCGGTTTGCAGGGAACATCGACTCGATATTCAATTGGTTTATGGCAGTTTAATACTAATTACTTTTATCTCAGCCGTGTGTGTAATTACGGCACTTGCATGTATTGGGCTGATTGCCATATTTTATTTGATAAGCACAAATAATGAAAGTGAATATTATGTCAATAATTCGCCACGGGTATTTCTGTAAGCCCCGGAAAATATTCATTAAACGAAACTATAGTTTAGCTCAGTTGCTAGTTTAAATGTTATTCAATATATAATATATCCCCAGACGACTTTTGTATATTCTTGATTTATTTATTTATTTACAAGCTAAATGCTTTCAATTTCTAATTAGATGTCATATAAAAACCTTCCATATCAATTTCATCAATCGGTAAAGAAAAGTCTGTTATTACTTAAGCTATTATTTTAAATTTGATAGCAAGATACATTATATTTTAAACCATCCTCTGTTAATACCCATTTTAATTTATCTGCTAAGTTTAATCAACAAATGCAAACATTTTTTGCGCTTCATTGTAACAGTTTTAAAGTACTTTTTATTTTGCTTTGTAGCAGCTTACAGTTAAACAAAGGGATTAAAGTACAGTCAAGTCTCGATCATTTGTACTCCGCTAAAACGAAAATTCAAAAAATTCATAATACGTTATTTCGTAGTATTCGCAATGCATAGAATATTTAAACCTCATATCAATGGAAAAAATGTATTTTATTTTAACAAATAATAAAAATAATTAAACAAAATATTCTACCACTAATGAAATATCAAGAAACCATATTTTATTTTGTTTTAGTGTTCCTTTCAATACGTAAAAAAATCTGTAAACACATTAAGTTTAACATAATACGATTATTATTATTATTAATATTATTATTCAGGATAAATGCTACCATATATGACACAAAATACAAAGATTTGAATATAATTTGAAACAAAATTACAATTGTATCAATGACATATACTAATAGATAATGCTAGCTTTAATGACTAATTAATTATTTATTGTATTTTGAGATTAATTTAGTTAACGATTATACATAGATCTTCGCTAATTTTGAATCGTATTATTACATGCTTTTTTTTAGAGTTTTGATGAGGCAGGACAAAAGAGAATTTAATTTAATCAAGAAACTGAAGATAATTAATAATATGTTTACGAGAACTGGTAAATGAAAGCCGTTATGTCCGAGTGATCTCTGTACCTTCGGCTGCTGCAACAGTCACTTTGAGGAAAGGTCGTGAAAGTACAACCCTGAGCCCTCCTAATCGAAAATCAAAAGTGAAACGTCGGCTAAATGACAGTCCAACTAAATTGTTTAATCTAAAGGAAAGAGAGACAATATAACATTACGAAACCGGTTTTCCTACCAGCAGAGGATATGCCACAGCTCGTTACTTTGGCAGCCAAATGTTGCACTGATGAAATATTGGTCAAATTTGCCAAAAGCTGAGTGTGGGCATTACTTTGTGTGTAGGTATGTAATTAGGTAAATCTGTTTACATGCATATATTTATTATATGTAAATATTCAATCAGAAACATACTTGCTTGATCTCGTTTCTAACCAATATGTGCTTGAACTAACCGATCGGATTTCACATGCGACATAAAATCAGTTAAGGCTAAGGTGAAGTCTAATCAACTAATCGACTAACTAACCAGTTATCGAGTGCATATTAACGTAATATGAATTCGTAAATGCAGACACAAACTTTAGATAGTCATGGGACTTGCGCAATTCTGTGTGGCATGCATCTATTTTAGAATTATATTTTATATTTATATCTCTCCATGTTGCTGGGGAAAGCATTCTCAACTCGTGCTAAATATGCATTTTCACATTACAAATCAAGCAATTTAGAAACGATATATTCTTGTTAAAGCACAAAATATTTCATAGAGAACTTTATTGTAGGTCCTATAATGGATTTATGGGATAAAAATTATTAATAATTGTAAATCATTATTAGTTAACTTTAAAACCTCAAGTTCGGAATTATATGCTCAATATAGAAGAATTTAAGAGGGAAAACTATTATAGAAGATATTTTTTTTAAGTAAAGAACTTATTTTACAGCATATTTATTTAATAATCCCTTTTTTTCAGCTATGTTTTGTTTATTTCCCATGAAAATCTAGCTTATATGCTCTATAAACATGTCAACACTGTTTATCTTAGTCTCTACAGGGTATTTGTGTAACATTACTAAAGTACCTTCTATTTATCTATTTATTCTACGGAATTCTTTGTGTCTGGGATGTACGGAATAATTTGCATATTTTTGTGTTTATGTGCGCATCTTAATAAATATTTTGACTGTTGTTTGTCAGTCTATTATTTACTTTACGTGGAATGTACTTTGATAAAAAAGGCTATAGATAAAACGAATGAAAAGATGGAAACAAGTAACTAAATGAAGCAGAAATATCTCAGAAGATATGTATAACTGCGCTTTGAAGTAACTAAATTATTTAATTTTAATTATAATTTCATAAATTTCACTAAAAATCTCATTGGATTTGCTATTTCACTTGAAAATGTTGCAGAAACTGCAAAATGTTGCAGTCTCTTTGAGATGTTGCAGAACAATGTTTAGCTACTAAAATGTTGCGCAGCTTAGCAAATTGCAACGACTGTTGATCAATAAATATGGTTTATAATTTATTTATTTATAATATAGTTATAAATAAATTAAAACGCATTGTGAATCATTCAAGTAGAACGCACGAAAATTAATAAATATGAAAGCCATACAAGTTTTGACATGTTGCGAACATGTTGCTGTCTTATCTAACCGGCTGCCGTCTCAACACTCAACAATAATCAGAATTAAGCCAGACAAAACGCTTGCTGTGTGTTACATCTTACGTCGGCCTATGACGGCTGCAATATAATCTATTTTTAAACTTTTGTGATAGGTCGTTTAATGCCTTGCTTGCTTTGAATGACAAGTGACAGCGAATCAACGCAGCGCAACGTAAGCACAAAAAATAAAACAAAATAAATAAAAAACGCAAAAAATGTATGCAATGCAATACTTCTTTGTTATGGACCTCTACCTCTATGGTTAATCTGCAAAGCGCTTTAGCGGCAAGCCAGATACAATTTATTCGCTAACCCAAACCCAACAGGAATGTTGACTACCGTTCGCATACCCTGTCATTTGATACAATGGGTATTTGTAGTTGATGAGAGTACTCTGTTGTTCCTTAATTTAATATTAAATTAAGAATATGTATTGAACTGCAAATCGAAACCATTTCGGAACCAAGCATGCATTAAATATTTAAAATTTATAAAATAGTTTGATTCAAAAAACTTTCCAATCTGCCACAAAATTTTGGATGATTGCAGACCTACATATATAATTAGTACAAATTTATCAAGTAAACAGCGCTAAGGAGTCAGAATTCCAAAAGTTCCTAATTAGCAACCTTTAAAAATTTATTTAAAAATTTTGTAAATTCCAAATATTTATACAGATATTTATACCCTGTGCTCATTTGAAAAATGGGAAAACAGGGTTAATAACTTTGTTTTCTTTATATTTATTAATCAAATAAAACACAAGATAACAAGAATTTTTTAATTTCGTCTTGATTAGGAATATATCTACTTCCTTTATTCGATTTGCATGAAGTTGAAACACCCTTTTTTAAACATTGTCGATAGCTATCGATCGGCACAACGATATTATCGATTTAATTCAGGTACGGATGCAAATATAGTACAATAACAAAATTCCCATTAATTGGATGACATGATCAGTTATGATAGTTTACTTACAATAATTTTGCATATGCTACTAGCTAATATACCCATTGCACGCACTTTTAATGCAGGGTATAATGAAAATGCTGACCAATATTAACTTTCAACTCTTTGGGTAGTTAGGTGAATAGATTGCTTTCTCAGGTAGCCCTATAGGATTACGGTTGCAAAACTGAATTGTATGGTAGCAGAGCTGCGCGAAGATGTATCATGGTGTTAAATGTTGATGATACAGATAAGGAAATTGATAAAAATAACGCAAGACTCGGCGATAATAAAATGTGTTTCTTTTCGTTTCAGATTATGTACAGCAGATACATAAAAGTCGTACTATTTAAGTTTTATGCCCAAAGCTAAAGGAGACATTAAGCAACAGCCAGCAGCAGCGGCAGCAACAGTCGAAACCGATGTTTTTGAAAAATGTATCGCTGGCGGAAAACGTAGCATGTTTTTCGAAAAGAGACGACGGAAGGAACAATGACTATAATGAGCATTACGAACTGAAGAAGAAGAGCAACGCACATCAGCGGCACCAGCTGCGTGGAAAGCTTTGCTGCCCAAAAGAAAATGTTACGAAAAGCTCGCGGGCATTGGCGTTCTGTGAGCGTTGCTGTGGAGAGAGACACCAGCAGCAACAGCAACAGCAACAGCAACAGCAACAGCAACAGCAACAGCAGCAACATCAACAGCAGCAGCAGCAACGACAGCGGCAGCAACAGTCTGGCATTATAGCTTTTTATCGGCCGTATACGGATTCAGTGTCTGATTTGTCGTCGTATCGTTTTGTCTCCGATGAGGAAGAAGCCATCAGCTATAATGATGCTCGCGCTGATGCTGATGACGTTGACGCCAGCTCGCATTTGGTGCCGTGTATAGAAATAGAACAACGCGAGCCAAAAACATCATCGACTATTACAGCAGCTACGAAAATCGAGCGCACGGATAAAGCCTTCAATTCGAAAACGTCGCAAGCGTCGCAAGCGTCGCAAACGTCGTCGTCATACGCCAATGTTCCGTCAAATTCGTACAGCGTCTCACCCATCATTTGCTGTAGTTATACCAAAACATTTAACCAATTAACCCGGCCCCAAACGGTCTCCGCCAGAAATATACCACAAATCGGCTCCCAAGTGCGCAGCTACCGTCGCTATCCGTCGCCCAAGCCAAAATATCGCATATGCTTAGAAGTGACTTCCGCCGGTGGCATTCAGGGCATACACGACGAGCCCGCACTAAAAACCCGCCGTCTGGACAAACCAGAACCCTCCCAAGTGACACGCCCCCTCCCTTCGACCTTTCTAAACCCGGAGTGCAAATGTCAAACGCCTAACCGATCGTATCTACTGCGCTACGATCGTTGCGGCCAACTGCAGCAGCAAATTCCGTTAAGCGAGCTGCAGCGAACGGAACCGGAAATACACACTCCGCCGGCATCGCCAAAGTACACTCAACAAAATTACGCGGTTCAATTAAATACTCAATATTGTGGCAAAGCTCAAGCTTCACCTGCAGCTCGTAATATTTTTGTCCACAATACAACGAGCTCAAATATAACCTCGGAGAGCAGTGTTGCTCCAGTTGTGCATGATTCAAGTGTATTTTATGAAAATTTACACAATAATTGTGGCAGTGTAACAACGCAAACTGTGAATTACAACAACAATAACTGCCTAACGGATTATAGCAATCTTCGGGAGACATCAGAACCTACGGATTTGAATTGTTATGCCTATGCGGCTGAAAATCATTTGGCAAAAAATGTAAGTAAATGCAGACATAATTACATTGATGTAAGATGTACATCAAAGTGTGTTTGTCGCGTGTTATGCTGCGCTCATCAGTACACTGAAAAAAAGTTAACGTATATTGATGGTATAGAATAGTATAGCATATATTAGCTATATATTAAGATCAATTTGAAGATTACTAGCATTATTTTGCATCAATTTACATTCTCATTTAGTGAAAACATAATTTAATTCAAAGTTAGAAAAAAGTTGGATTCATATTTCGTTATATTTATGTCTTAAGGCTTTAACCTGGAAAAATTAATACTATTTTATATTTTGAATCAAATTATTCATTATTATATTTCTTGAATTCGTAGTATGAGTTAATTTTTAATTAATTTTTTAGCGATTTCTATTATACTTATTCAAACATATTAATTTTCGTTTTTAAAAAACAGCGTTCTTTATGTTGGATATCAATAACAAATATTTAAAATTGATTGTTATATGAGCAAATTTAAATGTACTGCCTTCTATTTTTTGCAGTGTAAGATGTATATATTTATATAGATACTCACAGAATGCACACGCTCGGCCAGCAAATCTTTTGGGGAAGATTTGTCAATTTGATTACGTGCTTCTTCGTATGTATGTGTGCCTTTGTGTGTGTCTGTGTGTGTATCTGTGTGTGTATGGGTGCTATCTCTGCATGTACTTACTAACATAATTACGAGTATAAAAATATATAATAGACACACACACACAGACACAGACGCATTAGAGAGATACATCTGATTCTACAAGTTGTTTGGGATCTGCTCTCCGTGTTGCTCTTTCTTCTGTGTGCTTTCTGTAAGTTTGTTTTCGAAGATTTGTGCGTGTGTGAGTGTGTTATATATATATACATATGTATGTGTGTGCATAGATCTTTCAGTTTTTCCAACGCTCTTTGGCCACATTCTCTCTTCTATGCCATATAAATTCTTGTTGTTTATACTAAAAATATCACTGTGTGCGTATATCCAAAGTGATTTTGTTGTGTATACCGATGCATATACAATGTATATGTATATATACGTATATGCATGTATGTTAGTTTGTATATTTGTGCATATACTTTTCTATGAATACCCTTTCTAAAGGTATTTTCGTTTTAATATGAAATGCCCACTAGTATTTATTAACGCTCCATAGCAAACTCTATAAGGTGCCTCTTGGAAATAGGGTATTATTTGCTCTTGATTAATGTTCGATTAGATCTATCTGTTCTTTTCTATGAATGGAAATCTCTGCAGTGTTCTGAACAGCCTTTTTTGCACTTAAGTTAATAAAAGGTTTGAGTGAATGAATGCTATATAGTAATAGAATAATATTAATTAACCTATATTAAGTTAATAAAAATAATTTAAAAAGTCTATTTTGATTTGCCAAAAATGTTTTTGCTTATTTAGAATATTTATTACCAGCTGAAGCTTTCCAATTTTGTTTGCGTATTTGATTTGAATGAACTGTAGCAAGCTGCAGAGTATCTTGTTGTCGGTTGCCTCCGACTGTTGAGCTTGTTTATGAGTGAGTTGCTGTATGCATAATATTCTTGTTTTCCCTTACATTGTGATTTATGTGTCATTGCGCGCCGTACTATACACAAACCAATACATATTGAAGCTCAAAATAATCTTGAATGAATGTTGGTTAGGATACCTGGAAGACTATGTGGGTCTGTTAGAGGTAAATAAAAAATATTATAATTTATAGAGCTATACGCCTAATGTGGTCTACAGTTTATTCCTTCGAATGTTTATAGTAGATTAATAAATAGGCATAGCTGGAAGATTATGTAGGTCTGTTAGAGCTGAATAAGAAATGTGTGTAAATTTATAATTCAAGTGATCTACGCAGGTTAATAATTGATTGATCGCTTAATTAATATATATTTAAATGTGTTTACCTTTGTTTCGTCGACAGCACACTATGGAAAAACGCCGTAACACCTTGGATCGCTTTCAACGACTGACATTCGGACGGAAGTCATCGTCCTCGGCCGCGTCGAATTCAAACGCCGCAGAGAGGGCGGGCAGCGCGGATAAGCACAAAAAGAGCTTGGACAGATCGGAACGTCTGAAGGAATTGACGGAACTACTGCGTGGAAATAGCAGCGGGAATAGCACACGTGGCTCCTCCACACCAACACCACCTCCAATACCTCCGCCGCGCAGACCCAGAATGCCGCAACAGAGCAATTCGAATGCCAGCAGCGTCGAGATGCCAGATCAGTTGTTAACCTGTGGTGGTGCGCCCGATCTATCTCCGCCCACAGACGATGCGCATAGGTTACAAAAACAGAACAGCACAAACAGCAGCAGCAGCAGCGGCAACAACAACAACAACAACAACAGCGATAACAATAATGTACCATCGACAGCCGCCAGACTCTTCCACTCAATAAGGCCCAACGCAAGTCTCTCCAACTTGGAAGCTTTCATGTTGGGCAATCGTGAAAAGTCCAAATCAACACCACCGCTGCCAGCGGGCGATGAGATCGAGCCAGCTAGTAGAGAGTGGGCTACGCAGCTGTCTAGAACGGAGTCACGCGGTGGCAACGCATCGCAGAAAACTGGAAATTTTGTGTTTCGTTCCGTTTCGTTTTCACAGATCGATTGTAAATCAACTCTGAGTGCCTGGCGTGATCGTCTGCGGCGGGACAAAGCCATAGAGACGGTCGCTCCGTCGACCGAGCGTCATAGCAAAGCTATCGAATCCATAGACCTAGCGAATGAGAGAGATCCAGCTATTGCCGAACCCAGTTGGATACACATACCGCTAAAGAGCGCCGGGCTGTGCATTAATCTCAACTACGGCCAGGAGAAATCGCTGGAGCACGTGCTAGAGGATGTCTCCGAGACCATACCCGAAGAGGACATATTCAACACGGACAGCAGCTGTATAGCCGGCGTATTACCAGCCACAGCCAGCAGCGTTATAGCCGCACACGCCAAGATGGAATCTCTCTCCGACACCATACACTCCGAGGGGGAGTGCACTGTAAGCGAGGAGTATCTGCCCATCGTGGTCAAGGCGAGCAAACCACCCATCATAGTGGAACCCGGCACGCCCGTCGACGATCCGCCATCAATATCGGACAGCAATATTTTACAAACAGCCACCACCTGCCTCATACCCGTGCCCGTCTACGAATGTGCCGCCCAGGAGTGGCTGGAGACTCCGGCTCAGGAGTGGGTGGAGCTGGCGCCGGAATTCGGTATTGTGCCGGAGACCATGCAGCCTCCCGAATCGCACGCGGCCTGCAAAATAACGCAAACGGAAGCGCTGACAACGGCCAGGCATTGCGGAGATCTCCTGCCCACCATATCCGTGAGCCGTAGCTCCGAGGAGAGTGATGTGGATAAGCAGGCTGTTGAAACGTCAAGTCCCGGCCAGGACGAACCCGACTTGGAGCTGCGCTGTGCGCATGCCATAGCCACGCCTAGGCACAGCACGGGAGAGCGGCACAAGCGACATTTGGACAAGTCGACCAAACGCAAGGGCATGTATATCGATAACTCCGATTGGCATCAGCGCGTGGTGCCTGAGCCTGGGCTCGCATTGGACATTTCCATAGCCAATTTAGATGCCATCAAACCCGATTCACCGGACGACAGCAGCCCGGTAATGTTTGATTTGAACACACCCGAGCTGGACAAGGCGTCGCCGTTGTGGATGGGCTCACAGGAGAAACCTCAATTGCTGAGCAGCTTCAGCTGCCAAAGCAGCGAGGAAAAGGACGACGTGAGCAGCACAAACAATTGCAATAGCAAAAGCAACAGCTTCCTGCAGACGGATTCGTTTTCGGACACGGAGGATCGCAGAAGCTGGAGTCCCACGCCCAGCGGTGACTACGATCACAAGCGCTATTCCAAACGCCCCCTCACGGTGCGCGGTCCATACGGCCAAATGCTGGAAGCTGAGCTGAAAAAGACGAATCGCATGCACTTTGAGGAGATACTCGAAGAAATGAGAGAAGGTCAAATGGATAGGTGAGTGAAGATCATACTAGGCAGAGCTCGCAATAATAGGTCGTACTCTTGCTTGTTGTCCGAAAGGACTAATCGTCTAATGACACGATGCGAGAGGTCTCAACAAAACATTCTAACATCGTTTTGGTTTGCTTAACCCGCGACCGTTTCGGTTTTATCGCGACCATTTACTTCGATCAAATTTGACCCACAAATTGCTCTCGCTGCGATTTTCAATGGTTACAAACTAAAAACTATTTCAGCGGTTGTCAAGAGACCGATTCGTTAGATAAACTCAATCGGAAATTCAGAATCGATAAAAGGGTTGTTGTCAGACATTGCGCTATTCCGTCTCTTTTTTGAGGTCTTTTGAATTTTTTTGACCGTTTTTTGCGAGCTCTGCTTCTAATAATAATACATACGTATACTAAGTTCTAATTCCCACTGCAGTAAGCCAACAATCGGCCCCAATCGCACCAAACTGCCTCAGTACTCCAGCTCGGTGCGTGTGCCCAAGTCCAACAGATTACTGCCGGTGCCCACACATGCACGGGCTGCCTCAACTCCCTCACAAATGGAGCACGTGGCCAAGAGTCCCCTATTGCCCATTTCGGTGTCTGCCAAGGATCTGAATGAAACCGTGACCACCAGCGAAAAGCACAAGCATCACCAGCATCAGGTCAAACGTGCCGCATCCGAGGCACCCGCTAGCAAAACGCATCACAGCAAGCGCAGTCAGTCCATGAGCAATGAGAACAAAGCCCAACACCATCATCATCACAAGCGCAGCCTGGACGCCAGTTCTGGGGGCAGCAACAAGTCAAAGGGCACCCATGGAGTACCTCCCACCGCAGCTTTGCTCGCAGAGCTCCTGAAAGGCTCCAGCGAGAATATGTTATCGGAGCAGCGCCAGAAAACAAATGCGGTAAGTCACCAAAACTTACGAATATACCAATTTTATTGTGTAGAATATAAACCAGAGGGGCTTATGGTTTTAAAACTACACATATATATCTTATTGACGCTACGAAAACTATATAAAGCTTAATATAATCAATGGATCCATTGATTGTTATTTGAACAAAATATCGAACAGTTGGTCAACAAGGATACTTGTAGTATTTGTACAATATTTATTATACTATTTCGCCTGAAAAGATAACAGTACGTATGAGTAATGTATTTACTCTGAATTTATCGAATTTATTGTGAAAAACGATTGCCAGCCAATTATTTGGAATCATTTTGATTTAGCTGTAATAATTCAATTCTGAGCAAAACATTGTGTGCACTTAGAATGCAGACGATAATGCAAATGAAACATCTGCATATCGTTTGAATGTGGGACAATTGTTTTGAAATACTGTATTTAGGGCGTGAAAAATTTGAATTCGGTTCAAGAACAGCTACATTTTCAAGGCCAATTTCGGTTTGATGTTTGAAAACCATGTAGTTTCTTAAAGTATATTCACGTTAATTATTGAAACCAAATAAATAGCAATTATTTGTTGATACAAATTAAAGATAGATTGCATTATAATGCAAAATGCACCTATACATATTGTAGAATTTGCCATTCTAGGGTTAAGTAAGCTAAATTTCTTTCCGCTAGCAAAAAAATCACTCTTCAGTACAATGGACTGAACTTTAATGTTTGTTGAAAAATACTTGATTGGCGTATTGTAAACAGCTACCTACATACCAAATTTGATGAGTCTAGCACTTTCTGTTACCAAGATCAACGATCAAACGTATAGACTGATTAGCTGCCATATATGAACATAAAATTTATTGAGCTAACAACTAACATTTAGATTGGTTAATTCTCACTATTGTTTTTTAAATAACTTTTTTGTAATTGCTGTTTAAAATTTTTTATTATCTTTTCAATGAACCGAAAGACAGAACTTTGAACATTTCGAAAAGAAATTGTGGAAATTCATATTTCCAAATTGAAATTAAAAATGATTTGGTTTCAAAATATTATTTCGATTACACAAACAAGAGTCTACACTTACGCAGTAGTTGCTGATAAAGTTAATAATCGTATGCCATGGATTTCATCGATCTTCACCTCTAAAGTTCTTGCTTTTCTTTCAATTGAAAATTCTGTTGGTCATCATACATACATACGCACTAGTACATGTGCAGATTTCTGTAGCGGGCAAGCCGTAAAATGTTGTATACATTTACATACGTGTGTATGATTGAGGATGTATGAATGTGCCTACATTCATGAGCGCCAGACTTTGTTTTGCTTGCCGAAGAGCATTGGGAAAATGTGCTGGAAAAGCGAAAAGAGAGCGTGCGCATGCTCGAGCAACCACTGCGCATGATAAATGTGTCAGTGTGTTAGATGTTTCGATGTTTCGTTTATCGTTGCTTCTCTTCTTTGTTTTGGCATATTCCTGCAGTTCCAGCCACCGCACAGTGGCCTCAACTGTGCTAATCTAGCGGCAAAAATCCAATATATCGTAAACAAATAAAGATTTTTCAGCGCTGTTGATTTTGATTAGTATTTAACTAATTAGAATAAAATGTAGAAGAAATTGTCTTGCTTATAGTAATTTTTTATGTAATTTGCAAGTTGACAAAATAAAAATGTTTTTATATAACTCAATGGGTATAATGGGTATTCAAAATTTATTCCCAAATAAATTAAATACATAATACCAATTAAATATTATTTTACCTAGTACTAAATAAATCCAAATTACGTTGGTATTTTTTGTTCGTTCTTTTGGATGAAGTGGTTCGAAATGTGAATAAAGTGGTTCGTCATTGGCAATGACAAGGCACATTTGTCTTCGTAGAAATGAGCTATAACACTAATTTCTACATAATAAAAAGTACTTTTCACAACGAATTAATTAAAGGGTCAAATGAATATTATAATATCTGCATTAAATCAATCAAAATATTCCCACGTTGCACTGTGGTTAAACTTTATACAATTTTTAATTTAATTGTTATCGGCAACGTTAGACCAGCTTAAGTTTTTAACTGGAATTCGATAGGGTTACTATTTATTACAACTGTATTTCTGTATAATTGTGCACAACTGACAGAACAGACGTAAATTGTTTACTTCAAAGTGATAAGCAGTTATTGGTTGCATTCAGTCGTTGATTAGACTTGAGCGCGTACTGATCACATTCAGGAGCTCAAACTCGCAATCGATTGTGTTAGGTTGGTCCTTTTTGTCTATCGATGACATCGATAGTGCTATCGATTTTGGCATGGAACTGTGTATTTTCGGACACTTGTCGCATGCAGCCAGACCGCAAGAGCACCAAAAGCATTCCAATTGGATTGTGGGAATCGGGCTGCTGTCGACCAGTCGCGTCGCTCTCTTCGGCTGCTCTCTGGCGCTCTCCGGCGCTCTCTCGGCCTTGCCTGTGGGTGGCTGTTTCGTGTATTGGAACATGAAAAATGGAATTTTAAGTGTGTATTTGGCACAATGGAATGTTTTTCAACGTGTTGAGTAGCGCACTCCTGTTCAGCTACCAATAAACCGCTACACACACACACACACACACACAGGCACTCACTTATGGCCGCTCTCCCGCGCAGCAACAGTCTCCTCTGCCAGCGTCAGCGTCGACGCCAGCGTCAACGCCAACGCCAATGCGCGCGTTTAAATTCTTATTTGCTTTTTGTACCTCAGTTGCGTGGCGAAATTTTTCGTGTTTCATTTGTTTTATTTTGTGGTGTTGTGGAAAATACATTTATCCAAACAGAACCACACGAAAAAAATCAGCAGCAGCATCAGCATCAGCAGCAGCAGCAACGGCAGCAATAGCAAATAAGCCAAATAATCTCAATTAAATCTCGCAAAGTTCATAGTATAATTAAAAGGTTTTTAATCAAGAAAATCAAGAAATTCGTTCTACGCATACATATAACAAAAAGTTATATATGTGTTCATATAATCCATGTGTGTGTGTGTGTGTGTGTGCGTGTGTTTTGTTTTTCGAATAAAACAAATGAAAACCCTATAAATGCCATATAAATGCACTCAAATAAGTGAATCGCAATCGGGCAGCACAATCGCAGCGTTTTCAAACCAAAACTACTTGTATAAACACATAAAAAACAATAAAATTCCATTACATATGCACACATGCATACATTTACATACATATACATCTGCTTACATACATACTTATGAATGTATGTATCCATCCAGAACAGCACTTCGTACTCTCAACCTCTTGTTGCGCTGCGCAGCTCAGAAACTTTGTAAATTCTATTATTCCGCCTGGTGCTCAGAGCACTCTCGATTCCATATAGCCATAGGTATTGCTAAAACGCACTTGTAGCTTTTTCATCTCATCAAAAGACTGCAGTTAATAGTATAAATAGTTGTAGTTTCACGCACATTAAACTTGACTCCGTAGGACTCGTAGGCATACTGTATGTAGGTTTGTAACTTGAATATATGTACATACATATGTACACCTGAACATGCCTGAAAACTTCTTTGTTCACGGGGAATAAATATATTTCAAATTTAAAGCAGTGTATTCGCAATACACTACCTAATACAAAGGGTGTAGGAAGCTTGTGTTACTATAGAAAAGACTCCACTATGCATCTGCATCAATAAGTCAAGTAAATGAGCCACATTTTTAATTTTAAATCAAAATAAGCAGAAAAGTTGGTATTAGATACCATTACAATCTGTTTGTAAAATTCAAATAATTCAAAAAATATTGCAAACAAAAGTACAATAAATGTGTTAAAGTAAATAATACGTAACTGTTTTTACCTGGTATACAGGTGTACTACACACTATTCCACAGGTGCTATATTGCTAAAACAATAATTATAAAACAGAAATAGCTGTTTTTGAAATAGGTAATTCGATTATTTTTTTCTGATTCTAAAATTGTATGCGAATTATTTTCGGCCAATTGAATTTCTTGTTTGAAGTATAATAATTACTTCCCAGTGTAGTTAGTACTAGTAATTGTGTTAAATTAGACTAGAATCTATCACTAGATTAATCTATTTAAAATAAAATGGCAAGCAATTGGATGAACTTTTATTATAACAATTTGATAAAAGAAAAGCTCTTTAAAATATAAATTTTTGTTGATTAAATATATTTTGTGGATTTTAAATTCAATGTAGCGTTAATGCAGCGTATGTAAAATCCTAATTCTACTTTTGAATGTAGGCTAGATAGATTTGATCTTTCATAAAAGGAGCTTAGTCTAATGAAGATATGCGAATTTATACGGGATATATTTACAATAGTCCTTAAAGACTTTTTATTCCCAAACTGATAACAATAATAGAAGCAACATTTAGTTAGGATCATACTCTGCTCAACTTAGTGTGTGTTTACTGTACATATGTATATAATATACATATAAAGGCTTATTTGCAGTATGCACGTAGAGCTTGCACGTGGGTCGTTGCGGTTCTCCCACTCGACGTCTACGCAGGCTGCGAGGCTGAGGCAGCATAGCTGTCATTCCTGATACTCCAGTCTGATTGGGCATATGCATGGGCTGTTCAAGAGTCAAGAGATGCTGTCGTTGGGGCTTTGCAATTTTAGTTATATTCGCTTCACGCAGAGGCAAGGACGTGTCTTTAATTCGTGTTATTGAATGTCTCAAGTACTGAACAGGCAATTGCTGCATACTGATGTGTACATATTGAACATTTGCAACTAGAAATCAAGAAGAATTTAATATAGTAGATAACGACACAATCGAGCACAATTCAAAACAATTCCAAACAACAATCAAAATGTCGCACAATCGTGAAAATCTACGACTAAGCTTATTGGACCTACAAACCACCCTAACGGCACCCTCGAATACCGTTGCTGCGACACTACTGCAACAAACCCACGCACAAGTGACGCAACCCAGTAACAGTAGCAGCACGGTATCGGTATCGGTATCGTCATCGGTCCTAGTGCCGATCCTGCCCTGCACCAGTAGCTCCAGCAACAGCACCATCAGCACCAGCAGCACCGTCTCCCAGGCGGTATCGCTGGCCACCACTACGGTGGCAAGGTTGAGCAAGGCTGGCATTGGTGTGGCGGGTCATCAGAATGACAAATGTGATAGGCTAAGGAAAATGACATCTATCACTTGCTCCGATTCAGAAGATGATTCGGAGCGACGTGGCCAGTTCGATATGGGCTGCAAGTGGAATCTGGGCGGTTACGATGGTGTAAGTAATGCGCTCAGTGTAAGCTAGTGTTAACGAATTCATACTTACATTTCCCTCTTGAATACTTATTTATCCTTTCTTACTTCCGCTATTCTATTTTCAGGACACACGCAGCTATGTGGTGCAGGAGATTTACCGCAACGAGCAGTCCTATGTGGAATCGCTGCAAACCGTTGTGCTCAAGTATCTGAAAGTATTGAAATCTCCGGAGCATGCCGGCATGATTGACACACGTACTGTGGATGAGATATTTTTTATGGTGCCCGATATCTTGGAGATACATGAGAAGTTTCTGGGCGAGTTGAAGCAGCGACTCGACGATTGGGATACCCAGCAAAAGGTTGGCGATGCGTTTATTGAAACGGTAAGTTAAAAGATAATATAATATGCAAACAAAATGTTAACGTCATCTATTTAATTTTGCAGTTTTCAAAGCTAGAGGTACTTGAGGTCTACACTTCGTTTGTGAATAACTGCAATAGAGCCAAAAACGCCATACGCTCCATGAAGCATCAGCGACCCTCCTTTGCCAAATTCCTAGAATCCACCTCGCGTGAGCACAAAGGCAAGCTTACATTGGACAATCTGCTCATAAAACCAGTACAAAAATTTCCCAAGTATGTTTGAGTGGGCTAGTTCTAGTGCCTTTTCACAACGTTACATTCTGCACATTCATCGTATTCCAGTTTGGTAATAAGAATGATGGATAAACAATTATTCCACAAATGTTAATGTGCCGAATGTGGCAGCTCGTGGAAAGACCCTAGGAGCTACTTTTATCCAATAATTCTAATTATTCGTTTATTCTTTCGCTTTAGCTACGAGTTGCTCTTTCAACGCCTTATCAAGCACACAGATCACGATCATCCAGATCAAAAGCATTTGCAGGATGTTTTGAAGCTAGTCCACGATATTCTCGTGCACATCAACTGTAAGGAACGTGAAATAATGGAAAATGGTCAGCGAGAGGCAACTTTACGTGAACTGGAGGGCGTTATTGAGGGCATAACCGATCTCATCGCACCAGAACGTCAGTTCTTATTGTTTGATCTTGTGTCAATGCCATCGGGACAGGGAGCTCGTAAGGATCGCGGATTTTTTCTATTCAATGATTTGCTCGTTCTAACGAGCATTAAAAAACGCAGCGGTACCATACGGAAACCAAACAGCTCGGTTTGTCCGGGTACAGTGGCCACTACTTTGGACACCAACAAGTACAAGTTTCTTACAAAAATATCATTGGATTGCCTAGAAATTGTCAAATGTAAGTAGTTGATGTCTATGTTTGTATAATATAATCATTGATTCTCTTGAATCTACAGCCAAGGATGAAAACATCAAGCGTATTGTCAGCGAAATGGAGAATCTGGCGGAAGATTGCAACAAACTGCAGCAGATCACTGATATTGCAGCATCAATAAAGTACCCCCATCAGTATCTGGAGGATGTCATAAGGGAAATGCATCGGGAGATACAGCGTCAGCTATCCGATCGTCAAACCAATGACACCCAGCTCAATATGCTTGAGCTGACCGTTAGCTCACCGTAAGATATTCACCAAAGGCTACTTCGTATTACAAATTAAATTATTTTGTTTATTTTAGTAACGGCAGCCAAAAGCTTACAGTGGTATTTCCCAAGACGGAAAAGCGCACAAATTGGGAGGAAACGTTTAATGAAGCAAAACAAAAATTAGGTATGTTTTCACACTTTGGTAAAAATAAATTGAGTACATTTGTATTTAAGTGCGTATTTTATTAATTATTTAAATTTGGACAAAACTCAGAATTACCTCAATTAAAATTTTTTGGTTGTTTGCATGATTATGAAAATGGAAACAAATTGAGTATAGTTAAGTTTAAGGACTTTTAAGACTTAAATTTATTAACCCTGTTGTTACCCATTTTCAATGGGTATAAGAATTTAGTTTGATAATACTATAACTAAAATACCTATTTGTTTTTGTAGCCGCCTCGCTGGAGCGCCATCCCATACCGGAATTCCTCACATCCATACCCATACGCAAGACCCGTGCGGGTCTGCAGTTCACGTGTGCAGCCGCTACACTGAGCGATAAGCGCGATGTGTGGGTGTGCAACAGCGACGGCTATGTGGGGCAGGTGTGCATAATGTCCTTGCACCCTGAGCCCAATGTGACCAGCTGCAACGGCGTATGCAACGCACGTATTCTCTGCGTGGCATCCGTGCCAGCTTACACCAGTCCGAGCAGTGAGGAGCAGCCCGGCGGACAGGAGAGTGCGAAGCAGCAGGAACTGCGCAGCAGCAGCACACCGGTGCAGAGTTATACACAGCAATTGCGTGATTACCGTAAAAGCATTTCGCCCATCTCCCAGCCAGCGTCTACGTTAACGACCTCGGTGACCCCAGAGAAGAAGAAGGTCCCCACGCCCATTATTGGCAATGGCGCCAATAACGAGGCGACCACCAGCAACAGTGATACTCAGCTAGATTTAAACTTAAGCTCCAGCGACGATGAGGCGGAATCGATTGCGCCAACTGCGACACTGGAGCAACGCATGCCCAGCCCCGCACCCTCCCTACATGCCACATATCATACACACCAAGTGAGTAATGGGCTTGCTAATCTCCCACGTGTAATGCATCTCATATTTAATGCCCCATCAGGACTCTAATCCCGAAGAAAGCGAGAGCAATCAGTCAACAATGTGGATTGGCACCGAAGACGGCTGCATTCACGTCTACAACAGCACGGACAACATTCGCATTAAGAAGAATCGTATTAAAATAGAGCATCACTCGGCGGTGTTTTCCATATTGTGAGTACCAATAGCAACTAGGCAACATTAGTTCAATTGGATCGTACTTTTAAACAAGGCGGATTTTTATTTTTAAAGAAATTTAATTTTTAAAACAAGCTCATAGCTTTTTTTATACCAGATGATATATGTATATATGACAAGCGGCAACCATCCTGATAAAAAATAAATATACTTGAATAGTTTTTCCACTATTACTTGCATGTCTTCCACTAAACCATTTACTGTTTTTTAAAAAATTCTTAAATTAACTTTACAAAATTCTGTCTTACGATAATGCACCCTGAAGCTAAATTTTCTACTACGTCCGTCCACAGATTTTCTAATTAATTATATTAAGACATTTATTGATTTATATTAATTTCAAGAATCAGTAATGTTTTTAGTGCTAAGTAATGATAACTAATTAGATTTTGGCATAGATTTGGACGAATTTAAAAGATTTCAGTTCAAGGTGTCGACAGTATCTTATCTATTGATCAAATATTTCCATAAAATGAACTTAAACTTATATTGATTAAACACTACCAACTATCGATTAAATTAATTCTTTTCCTTTATATTATTTTATAATAGGTACCTGGACAATCGTGTTTTTGTATCATTAGCTAATGGTGATATTTGCGTCTATCTCAGAGATGGAGGTAAGAAAATAATGCGATTAAAAATGTATACTAAGTTTACTTACTATTTTTGTTAATTTTTTTTCAGCCACATCGTGGAATACGTGTCTGTCCCATTGTCTGTCAATTGGAACTGTTACTAGTCCCGTGACAAAACTGCTTAATGTCAATGGCAAGCTGTGGTGTTCTATACAGGGAATTATTAAAGTGCTGGATACGGAATCATTCTCGGTATGAATTATTTGAACGTATATGTAATATTTATAAGCCATATTAAATTATCTTTTGTTTTGCAGGTTGTTAATCAAATACAAATCTCATCGGATTCAAAGCCTATTACAAATATGACAGTGGCAAACAATCATGTGTGGATATCCATACAAAACTCGGCTCATATTAAATGTTTCCATTCCAATACGTAAGTATTATGCAATAATATTTTATAGAATTATATAGATAATATAGATATAATTAATATAGAGTTCGGCCAGCGAGAGTTAGGCCAGCAAGAGGTAGGCAGCTAAAGTTAGGCAACGAGAGTTCGGCCAGCAGTAGTTTGGCCACTAAGAGATCGATCATCGAGGGTTGGGCCAGCGGGAGTTTAGCCAGTGAGAATTAGTCCAGCATGAGTGAGGCAGCGACAGTTCGTGTAACGAGAATTCGGCCATCGACAGATCGTCCAATGAGAGTTAGCCCAGCGAGAGTTTGGCCAGCAAGAGTTAGGCAGCAAGAGTTAGGCAGCAAGAGTTAGGTAGCGAGTTCATCTCGTGGTAGTTCGGCCACCAAAAGATCGACCATCGAGAGTTGGGCAAGCGGGAGTTGAGCCAGTGAGAGTTAGGCAGCGAGAGTTCGTTCAACGAGAGTTCGGACAACATGAGGTTGTCCAAAGGGAGTTAGGTCATCGAGCGTTGGGCCATCGAGATTTAGGCCAGCAAGAGTTAAGCAGCGAGAGTTAAGCAGCGAGAGTTGGGCAGCGGGAGATGCTTTTAATGCTTATACCGCACAAACGATCCACAGTCCACATTTCAAATCACGGACACTTTCTGCCTCACATGGCCTAAATTATAATAAACACATTATATTTATTGAGCCACTTAAACACTCACCACACATCTTAACCACACGACTGCAGACACAGCACTGTAATTTGCAGCACAGCAGCAGCAGTATTTATAGTGCTTGCCGGCAGCGCTGCCGCTGTCTCAGCAGCTCTCAGCAGCAGCGCTCAGAAGCAGCGCTCAGAAGCAGCAGCAGCGCTTAGAAGCAGCGCTCAGCAGCAGCGCTCAGAAGCAGCGATGCTCAGAAGCAGCGCTCAGCAGCAGCGCTCAGCAGCAGCGCTCAGAAGCAGCGCTCAGAAGCAGCGCTCAGCAGCAGCGCTCAGCAGCAGCGCTCAAAAGCAGCGCTCGGAAGCAGCAATTAAAGGCAGCGCTCGGAAGCAGCAATTAAAGGCAGCGCTCAGAAGCAGCGCTCAAAAGCAGCGCTTAGAAGCAGCGCTCAGCAGCAGCGCTCAAAAGCAGCGCTCGGAAGCAGCAATTAAAGGCAGCGCTCAGAAGCAGCGTTCAGAAGCAGCGCTCGGAAGCAGCGCTCAGAAGCAGCGCTCAGAAGCAGCGCTCAGAAGCAGCGCTCAGCAGCAGCGCTCTGAAGCAGCGCTCAGCAGCAGCGCTCGGAAGCAGCGCTCAGAAGCAGCGCTCAGCAGCAGCGTTCACAAGCAGCGTTCACAAGCAGCGCTCAGCCGCTCTTCTCCTGCTCGCTCTTGCTGGCTCTCTAAGCAAGCAGATGCAACTGCACATTGAGTGTATGTGTATGCGTGCGTGTGTGTCTGTGTATGTGCGTGTATTTAATTGAGTACAGATGGGGATAACAGTTAAATTTGGAGGCGCTTAAAGTTGAGGCGAGATTATGAAAACAGTCGTAATAACTTCGTTAGTTAGTCAGTCAGGACAAAGCATTTTGTATATACAGAAGATTAATTAATTTCCCAACTTTCAGCCACCAATTAATTACGGAGGTGAATCTGGCGCCCGCCGTGAACAAAATGCTGTCGAACTGCGACGAGATCATACGGCAGCACAAGGCCGCTTGCCTGCGCGTGACCTCGCTGCTCTGCTGCAAGGATCTCATTTGGATAGGCACCAGTGCGGGTGTCCTGCTCACCATACCCACGCAGAGCTACGAGAAGGGTGGCCACAACATAGTGCCCACGGGCATACCCCACGGCCACACGGGACACGTGCGATTCCTCACGTTTGTGGAGACGCCCTCACCTGGCATCGAGGCCGGATTGCAGGCAGCAGCAAATGCATCCGCTCGGGACACGGGCAGCGGAACCAGCGACGAGTATACGAAGCAAGGGTATGTCAAAATTAGATATAGATATAACTATTTGGAATTAATATTTGCGTTTTATTGACAGTTCAACGAAGAACTCGAAATCCAAGTCGGACACCAAAAATATACTCATCATTTCTGGAGGTGATGGGTATGAGGATTTCCGCAATTCGGGAGCCAACTCGCTGAGCGAAATTGCTGGTCGTGAGGACAGCACCAATCATCTACTGATATGGCAAATTTGAAGCAGACGCCGCAAAAATCGCTGGCGGTTATTGCTTTCGAGGTGGAAGAACAACAACTGATCCAAAAAGGACCGTGGAAAGTACTAGAAAGTAGACTGTCGCGATTTTGCGATATTTTCAACAATATTCACGAATAATTTCCCAGTAAACGTAACAACTGCGCAGCATTAAATATGTTGAAATGATTTCGAATTTCCAAATGCAACAAAACAAAACAAAAGTAACAGAAAGGAAAACTAAAAGCGAACTAGTGCCAAATATTTATACATATTTAATGCGCCAAACATTCTGAATGGATTATACATTATTTATATACATACCTACATACATACATAAATGTAAATGTAATCAAAATGTATAGCTAGATGCAAGGGAGTCAGATTTCGAATCCTTCTTATACTAATTGCAACAAGAACATTTAGAATAACAAATATTTTTATAAATCATAGCGAATATGCAAACTTAATGTATTGTATTAACCGTATTCTAGTTGAAGCTAATTAGGTAATAAAACATAACAGACAAACATACACACAAGCATACATACATACATATATTGTAAAAGTGAAATATTTATTTGTACATATAGTATATTCAGATGGCAATTTATCATAAATACAATTAACCCTAATTTAAACATATTTATTATATTGTAACTGTGCTAAACAAGTTCATATATTAAATTAAACACTTTATCGAATTTATTCTAAAATTAATCATTTGATAAACATAGTACATCAATTTAAAATACAAATAAACCAACATAAATGCGAATCAAGTTGTTAGCCTTAAGTAAAGTTGTACGTTTGCAAATAAAACAAATAAAAATAATACATTTTTAGGATAAGGATAATTGCTAAACGTTTTCAAAACGCATTATAATGCAACTTTCATGCGAGAGAATTGAATTTTGAATTGAATAACTACTTAATACCCATACATACCAAGTGATATTCGAATGTTTGGGAATGTATTGTACTGTATTGTAATGTATTAACTATGCTACATGCGAGTATGTGTATATTTTTCGAAATTACATGTTACTAAACTTGACTACTGCTAAACACGTTTGCAGTTTTATATACTATAAGTGAAAGCTCTTTGGAAAAACAAAAACAAAAACAAAAACTAAAACAGAAATAAACAGAACCGTTATTCAAATAAAAGTATGTTTTGTTAATAAGATAATTACAAGATTTAATCAATCCCACTGAATGTTAATCAAGGTTTTTTGTGAATCAATTATAAAACATAAACAGATCACACTTTGCTAATGTAACTCAGCTCACGAATTTGAACTGATCAATGTTGAATAATTTGTTTAGAATATCGCATCTAAATTCCATAGAATAAACTTGTTTACTTCGATGGTTGGGTTTAATTTACGTTGTCATTTGGATTTGTAATTTCAAGTTGAATATCAAAAGTCCCAACTATTGGGGCGCTTGTAGCATGTTAGTTTTATTTCAATGGCATGAGACAATTGTTATCCTACCTCTATTAATACCAGCAGGTGTTTGAGATACTTTTTACCAGAATAAATCGGAAACAGAACTGTAATAATACTTAGATTGTGAAATATATATACATATACATATATATATGTCTATGTATGTAGATTGTGAAACAATAATTTCCCCTTTACAAATCGCAAAGTAAGATTTAACAATAATAACTAAACAATTGCAAACTCATAAATTGTAAACAAAATACGGTTAAATATGTATGTTACCTGTTAAATAAACAAACATTTTCAAACTGACCTCTGCAGCTTTCATTCGAATAGTTTCCCGAATTATGATTATTCACGAGCAAGTTATTTTAACAGGAATCCTTTGCTTTTTGTAGAGTCCCCTCAAAACTTTTTCATCACGTTGCACGTAGCATCTACACGTAAGTGCAATGAAATGCAACAAAATTATTCCGAAAATTCAATTATTTGCAACCTTTGCCAAAGGTAAACCAACAACGAACAAGCAAAAGGCAAAACTTTCACGCAAACTTCCTGACTGAGGAGCTGGGTGGTCCTCGATATGGGTATCAATAAAGCCTCACACATGACCTACTAAATGAACTTTGGCTGAAATACCACACTGTGAATTATACTCTGGACTTTTGAGGTCAGGTATAAAACGATAAATTCACTGACTTGTATCGATGCAAATTCAGCATTTAAGCTGTTTAGTTGTTGCTTGGCCTACAGCATAATATACTACCTGCAGTCACGCTTATAGGGTATTAACTCAATCAAGTGTCCTCAGTCTGTCTGTGTATTCTTGCAGCGAATTTCAACGTTAAATGCAACTTGTACTGGGACCACATACCTCTGGCTGGCCATTGGGGATTTTAACATATTTCTTTAACAAACTTAATTAGCTGCTGTGAAAGCATTTTAATTTTCGTTAACAATGTTATGGACTTCCTGTTTATCTCAAAGCAAGCAGTGCAAGAAAATTTGCATAAAATCTACAATTGCGGAAATCTGATTAGAAACGCAAAAGCTTTTAAGGTAAAACTTTGTAGTTTGTTTTTTATTTTGTAATCGCATTATGCTTGAAATTTGAAGTAATTATTCTTACACTGTTTAAAAATGGTACAGTATATCCAATTTAGGTATATATGGGTATTATCTTATTAATTGAATTAAGTATATAAATTTAGCGTATTTAAAAGCTTTCGAACTACTTTGGTTTTTACCCGGTTTTTTTTTTTATTTTTTTTATTTATTTATTTATTTAAATGCCAACTAAGACCAGTCAGCCAAGAAAAAATATATTACAAATTAAAATTAAGAATAATAAAATTAAAATTTAAAAAATAAATTTAATATAAGAAAATAAGAAAATCTGGGGGAAGAATAAATTAAAATATAAATGAAAAATAAAAAAGAAAAATAAAGGTCCAGCATTTGCTGCGAGGATATGGGAAAACCCAGAAAAACCCAATCAGACCAAGATTAGTGGTTAGTTGTGTTAAACAAATATACAAATCTAAATTGATTAAGATGAAATGTTAGAATGAGTTAGATATTGTAGGATAGCGAATTTTATAGAAGGTAGAGAGAGTTCAGAAGATATTAATTTATAATGTGCGTTATAACTAGAGCATAAAACCCGGAAATTATTGTGCATAGCATAATCAGTGGTGCATACAGGAAGAAAAATAGGTTGAAAGTTCCTAGTAGGCCTACGAGGTATTGAAAAACTAATTTGATTCAAAAGGGCAGGGGAGTCTACTTCACCTAAAATCAACTTATGAAGAAATAAAACACCTAAAACAGTCCTACGATTAGATAAAGACGGAAGATTAATAAGAAGTAATCTTGCAGAATAAGGTGGTAAGCGAAGATTAGGATCCCAATTTAATCCTCGAAGAGCAAATAAAAGGAATTGTTTCTGAACTGATTCTATCCTATCTTGATACACTCTATGCTGGGGACACCAAACACATGAGCAGTATTCAAGAATGGGACGTACTAGAGAGGTATACAAAAGTTTGGTAAAATAAGGGTCATTGAATTCTTTAGACCAGCGTTTAATGAATCCAAGTACACCCTTGGCCTTGCTTATAATAGCAGAAATATGTAGCGTAAAGCTTAATTTAGGATCAAATATTACTCCAAGGTCATGAAGTGATGAAATGCGTTGCAATGGAACATTATCGATCGTATATATTGCAGAAAAGGGGGAAATTCTAGAAAAGGTCATAGAAACACATTTACTTTTATTTAAAAGAAGATTATTTGACATACACCACCGGTGCATGGAATTTAAATCATCTTGCAAAAGATTGCTGGAAGAGAAATCTTTAAAAGAAAGTACAAGTTTAACATCATCTGCATACATAAGAATATTGGAATAGGACAAAGATTGAGGAAGGTCATTAATAAACAAAGTGAACAATAGAGGACCTAAGTGGCTACCTTGTGGAACACCAGAGGTCACGCAAATAGGCTTAGAAGTATGGCTTCTAAGCAAAACTCTTTGGGTCCTGTCCTTTAAATAGGATGAAATCCATATAATAAGAAAAGAAGGAAAACCCATTAGGTCAAGCTTATGTAAAAGGAGATCATGATTGACTGAGTCAAATGCTTTACTAAAGTCAGTATACACAACATCAGTCTGCATCTTTTTAAGGAATGCAATATTAACCATAGAGCTAAATTCTAGCAAGTTTGTAGTAGTTGATCTACACCTAACAAAGCCATGTTGCGAAGGGGAAATAATTGACTTACAAAAGTGTTGCAATGACGACGTAATTATTTTTTCAAATAATTTGGGAATAGCCGACAACTTTGCAATACCTCTGTAGTTGGATATTTCCGACTTGCACCCTTTTTTGTGAAGAGGAATAATGAAAGATTCTTTCCATAAAGAGGGAAAAACTGAAGAATTTAATGAAAGATTAAAAAGTTTAAGTAGAGGTTGACAAAGAGAATAACAACACTCTTTAAGAACACAACTGGGGATGTTATCAGGACCAGGGAAATAAGAAGATTTCAAAGAAATAATAGATAAAAGGAGGGATTCATCAGATATAGTTAGGGGAGACATAGAGTTGATTGTATTAATATGATATGGATAGGACGTTTTTGAAAAGGAGGTAGTTGAGTAAGTAGATTGAAAAAAGCACGCAAATAAATCAGACGCTGATGAGTCATCATCTGATTTAACACCATTTAAGAAGAATGAAGAGGGCAAGGTTGGAGATCTACGTTTAGAGTTTACAAAAGAATAGAATTTTTTAGGATCCCGCGTAAATTGAAGTTTGCAACGGATCAGGTAATTGTTATAACATTCTAAATTTAAGATATTAAATTGAGATTTAGCAACACAATATTTTGAAAATTCTAAGCCGGATCCAGTCCGTTTAAACTTTTTAAAATATTTAGACTTAATATTTTTCAACATGGATAATTGACGAGTAAACCAAGGTGGCTTACGTGAAGAGGATAAAATTACGCAATTAGGAACACATACATCAAACAGGGAATTTAATAAATTGTAGAAATAGTCAAGAGCAGAATTTATATCGTTCATCTCTTGTGTCCTACTTCATAACAATTCAACAGTTCAATTAAAAAACGGCATTTAAAATTAATTTAAATAATTTTTAAACTTAATATATATTATTTAGCATGTCGAAAAGTCTACGGTCGGACGCAACCAACAGTAAAATATCGTGTAAAATATTCTTTTAGTATGCAGTTTTTATGGATAAGGTCAAAAATTTGCCATGGAATTCCATTTTTAAGATAAACCATTTCATGGATATATTATATTATATTAATTTATAGCAAATATTAAAATGCTGGAAACTATTTTTTCTTGCCGCATATAAAACCAAAGTACAGATTCGCCTACTGCCAGTTTTATATTGCAAAAATTATAAATTATTTAATGCGAATAAAATTCACTTAATTTTTATAAAATTTATCAGCATCCAAATATACCGCAGCTTAAGTAGAACCTAAGCTCAAATGTACAAATTTATAAGAACTGAGTTACAATTTCAGCCAAGTTTGCACAAAGTTATACCACCCTGATCATTGCCATTCTAGGTGTACTGGGTATAAATGGTGGACGAAAAACTCTTGGCCAAAAATGACCCCCGGCCAAAAAGCGCATTTTAAATTCGAATGCGCCCTAATCGGGTTCTCTCCACAATGCATTTGTGCGGTTACTGTGGTCACTGCAGGTATTAGGGTTGGCCCTGAAACCATTAAAAATGGATGAATCCAGATACATGTATTGCAGCAGCTATACGAGTGTGCAGTATTTGGTTTATTAATTAGCATCGACAGAACAGATTTTTGGTTTTATATAGAGAGATATTCATTTATTTCATTTATTTGTTTTCGTTTTTGCAATTTTCATCAAATTGCCAGGCATTTAAAGATTGAATTTAATACTATGAAATCAATAAAGAAATTTGAAAAGAAAGTAAATACTTTTGGCACTTTCAGTAATTCTTTTAACTGATACATCAATTAAGCAATTGCCAACTGACTTTCTCATTGTAAGCATTGTAGCAGAACACTGTCAGATAAATAGTAAATTTTTGTTGTTTTTAAAGTACAACGTAAGTGCAAACAAAGTTTTGCTTTTGACCAAATTGCAATTGCACACAGAAAGCAATCTTCAAGCTACACAATTTCAACTTTCATTTAAAATACACAATTGTTATTCATACAGCTTTAAGTGGCAAAAAGATCGATAGCTGTGGTTATAGAAATAATTATGCTGTCATATTGTGAGTCATATAAAGCCGCCAACTGGCAATAAACAATCATGTCCTGTGACGCGTGGCAATAAAACAAAATTATGGCATTAATGCACCGGCAAGCTATATTGATCGAAACATTTTACAAGCTGCTTTAGCAAGCAGAAATATGTTAAGTTTTATATTAAAAATATACGAGTAAAATACTAATTAGTTATTTAATAAAAACACAATACAGTTGTAGAAAAGATGCTTTTGGTTATAGAGGATTTTAAAGCTAGTTTTTTAGATTTCTAAGTAAGTGAAAGTGTAAAGGAAATGGCAGATCAGGACAGATATGTAGATATATAGATAGATATATATATGAGTCGATATAGCCATATCCGTATGTCCGACCGTCCGTACACCAGAACATCTATATCTCGCATACTAAAAGCGCTAGAAATATAATTTTTGGTATTTAGGTTCTCCCATGCAGCAAGTAAATCAAGTTTGTTTTAGAATTTTGATACCACCTTACTGGTTTAACTTACTTATAATTAGTCAATCTGCAAGGTTTACATATTAATAACAAAATGTATAGTACCTATTTGATGCATTTAGCGGATTATCATATAGGTGAACATGAGCATTAGTGCTCGTAATATTTATTATTAATCATTGGATACCAAGATGATATCCTAATGATGTTTTTAGGAAGGAAAATACTCCCACGTCTGTCAAATACTTCTGTACTTTAAATACCCGCTGCGGCTTAGGTAAACACAAGAGCGATCATAATTTAGTAAACTTACAAATAAAGCTGATATCAATTAGGAGTTAAATGTAAACATGAGCTGTTAGGCTACAGCGTTTTAACGTAAAATATGCATTATTTTATATAGCTTAGCTATATTTAAATATTAAATATTTTATAAATATAAATACAAATATATATGTATTATATATTTTTAAAGATATTTGTTAAAGTTCAAACCAAACGCATTTTACCCCAGTTAGTGGTACCAAATTGATACAACGCATGCGCATGTTAATGCATGCCTTCCACTAATTCCATCGGCCTACGTAGCACATATTGACATCCACTGTAATGAACGAGATAAGAGTTATTTTAACTTTGATGTTAAGTTGATAATGCAATAATTATTTATTAAAATCAGATGCGCTTTAATAAATAATAGTATTGATTATAGAAAATACATAGATAGATTTCAGCTATGACTTCATAACTGAACTAAATGATAGTTTACGATTTATGCAGGGTATTTTCTAGTTGGTCTGCTGTAAGTTTTGTGGATGGTGGATAACAGTTGCTATAAGTGCGAAAGTATTCACAACGACCACATGCTGTATGCTTATACAGGCGAGCACCCATAAAATTCTTTATTTAGATTACTAGAGTATTTGTACTTAGGGAGAAACTACGCAACGTAAATACGCATGGCGATAAAAGGATTAAGCAAAAGTACATATACTATTTGAATTTAAATACAACTTAATTGTATATACACAGACACACACATAGATATGTACATATGTATGCGTTTGAACGGAGCCCACATATTGGAAACTGACACGGAAAGTGAAATTTCCCCTCTCTCACACACAAACAGACACACACACAGCCACACACTCGTATAGACCACTCGTAGTGGAGTGTATCTTTTTGTGTTTAATAGCAAAGGCACACACACACATACAGGCACACACACACACACACACATTCACTCTGATACGCGTGCTCTCTTCAGTATGTTACACTTGTCATAGGCGGCAGTTTTGTTAGAACTCTGAAGCGATGCAGTCGCGTCTAGGAGCTGTGTGACTGCTGATGGAGGGACTCTCGGCCAAATACGCCAAATTGATCATAATTGCCAGAATGCGGGCTCGTTTTGGTGTTACTCGAGTGTGAAATGAAGTTCATAACTGAATATTTGACTGTGCTGTGCGGCAACGTGGCGTATGCTAAATCAGCAACATTGAGCATACGCAGTGTGCCACAATTCGAACCAAAATAAATATGCTAAGGAGCGACGGCAACGAAATATGAATTTGATTATTCTAATAAGTTGTCATGGCAGTTATTCCATGCATAGCGCATTAAATATGCTTTAGTGGGTGTTCATTGACATAAACGCATATTAACATGGTGTCAGCTCAACAAAGTTAACAGCCTGCTTGACAAACATACAAATTGCTTTATACCTATAACAAGGGTATTGTGTTTTTACATATGCACACACACACACACACCCGCACACACACACACACACACACACACATACAGCGTGCAGTGTGCAGCGTGTGTGTGCAAAAGTCAAGTACATATGCAAGTGCCGTGTGTTAAAATGCTGATAAAGTTAATTGACAAAAATCCACGCCATAAGAAATCAACAAATTTTGTGACTAAGCAAGCGAAGCCTGATATATAATCAACGTGGCCGTTAACTAAGGTAATTCTAAATATACCCCATATCTCTGCATTAAGTAAAAATTTAACTACGGCCAAATCGAGGGGACTTTCTTTTATTTGTAACCGAATTACATAAGGTCGTTTGTGTGTGCCAAGAATGCAAAACCAATTGTAGTGGAAATATAAAAGGCAAAAATGGCACGGGAACAAATGCAAGTAAAGGCTTTTGTTGCTGAGAATTAATAATTATATTATGAGTTGTGCCTTTACGTTTACATTTACAATTTTAAATAAAAGATTTCCTTTGGGCGAGCTTTTACTTTGAACCACTTACTTTTGACCAGCACAAAATTCTGTGTCATTATTTAATACAAATTCCATCTCTGAACTGCACACTTATCATAATTTTTCAACTACATATTTCCTATTAATTTAAAAGTAATCTCGAAACTGTTTTCACTTGGCATTAAATAAAAAAGTTTTTTTCTATTTTTCAAATTAAATAACTTACTTTCGGTCAGCACAATATTCTGTGTTATTATTTAATATCATCAGGAACTTTCCATTTCCATTTCTGAATTGCAAACTTTTGTATTATCTTTTAACTATAAATTTTCGTATTGATTTAAAATTTCTTTGTTAACTGCTTTCCGTTGGCATAAAATAAATAAACAAAATTGGCATTAGGTTTACGTTTTAAAAAGTTATTTGGCTAGGTTTTAATTTGAATAATTTTCTTTTGGCCAATATTCTGTGTTATTATTGAATTCTCTATCGGCTGCCTTTTGTTGATCTTTAATTTGACATTACTAAATAAATTAAGCATGATTAAAATAAACACAAAATCGTAGAGACTTTTAAGCTCTAGATTAGCGTAGCAAAATGAAAAGAAACAGAGAAATCAAGAAGATAAATGGATGCGAAATTATGCAAATTTATGTAATGAAGTTATGTTTAAAGATACCATTGAACTTAACATCAGATTTGCTAAAAATGTAGAAAGTGGAAAGAAAAATTATCTTAAAGTATCGTACATTCCATTTTCATTCTCTGAAAACGTATTTACTTGGGACTAATTTTTTAGGCTACTCTTGAATAACGACAGCAGATTCATACAATAAGCTATATTTATAAAGAATTCAATAGATAAGTATAATGAAATCGCAGACTAACAAAGCTGCAATAAAGTAATTGTAGATTTAGCTATGAAAATCATATAGTTTCATCATATTAATTTAGAAATGGAAATATATTTTACTTACATATGCACAAACATTCAGTTCTCTTAGCTGACAAATTGTAATCATGTAGTAATATAAATATAAAATTCAAAACGAACAGCTGCGGTTAGAGCCATTATTGACAGCTGGCAATTGTTAATGCCATTGTGGCCAATGGTCAGATTCAACCCAAATAGACATTTTCGCAATTTTTCATATGCCTGAGTTATGATTCCGTTCCACTTTGACTCTTGCTAGACATATACTACAATGCGCGTACAACAATAATTTGCACAAATTTATAAATGTAAAAATAAATTAATTTTGGGCACTTTTTATACCGAAACATTTTAATTGTATTTTTTGAGATTTTGGGTATAACATAAAGGTCGTCCAGCTGTCGCCAGCTCAATCTATAAAAGCCAAATGGAATGTGCTTAATAGATGCTCAGATATAAAAGTGGGCAATTACTTCAATATGCTCGACTAGTACATACCAATTAATATTACAGCATAGAGCTATATAAATATTATACACTAGAAGCATAAACAGTAGTTTAATTTATTTATCTTGAAAGAATAAATTTTTGTAATACGCCTTTTGCTAATCACAATTAAACTCAGAGATTTACAGTTACAAATTATAAATTTTACCTTTAAATTTTGTGCAGTGTAAAAGTTCAAGTACAACATTACCAGACTTTAATAAAGATAAAAAAACTTGATTATATTTACGCATGCTAATTTTGCTTTTTTAACTAATCTGTTCTCTTTTATTATTTATATTTGGCGTATAAATAAAGATGCCTCTCCTTACACAAATCTTCATATATATTCGTATTAATGTATCTCTGCGTGAGTACACTTAATGTTTACAATTATTTAGCGTTCCTGAAAACTCATAAGCTGTGCACCATTTAGTGTGAAATAAATCTGCCGTTGACGCCGGAAATAATTCATCAGTTTTCGATTAAAAGCATAGATTATTAAGTTTTCAGTTGAATGCGCCGTAGCTAGCACAAATTGTGAAATATCTTTAACTGGCAAAAGGAAACTCCATTGGGGGTTTTCGTTACATTTTCAATCGACACCGATTCGGCAGAGTAGAGTACAAAATTTGAATTGTTTTTCTTTCATATTTATATATTAGAATTCTATTAATATAGTATAGTATATAATATATAAGTTATCATCAACTGTTTTGACAGGTTAATATCCATCAGTTTGTGAATCTCGACGGAACGTGAAAATATCACAGAACACTTCATTTACATTTACTTTTATATTTATATTTGCTATGGGCATATCGGGAAATCGGAAATTGAATATAAACAGTCGATAAATTTCAAAGACTTTGATGAGCGGGGGTACATTGATTCGCAAAAGCAACGGAAAACGATTCAATTGTTATCTGCTCTTTGATAAGCGAAAGTACGATGGGTTGATGACTGCAATAAGAAATATGTGTGTCTGTGGTTAGATATGAATATTTTATGCATATATCAAAAACATGTAAAATAAAAGCATTTACATACAAATAAATATTTACCTGCAATGACGTAAATTATGTGCCAGCATAAGTGATAATCCTTAAATTTACATAGTCTACGTTTGGGTAAATATGATATATCTAAGCATATATGGATTTGCATATGTGTATTGTAGGTGTATAGAACAACGACCGCCAGCTTGTCTATCGCGTTTTCGATTTTAATTTGCTTATCGCACCCATACATGGAGATACGGCCAACACACATGCACACGTAATCGTAATCAGCCATGGCATTTGGTGGGCGCTATCACACGTTAAATAAATAATAGTTAATGCCACATTATTGTCAACGCCAACGCCGAGAACTATCGATTTCAGGCAAGGCTTCGCTGCCATTGCTTCCCTCAGTTCTCAGTTTAGCATAATTTGTCGCTGTGACTTCATTGTCAGTGGGAAAATAGTATAAAAAGTGCAAATACCACGCTGAAAACTCTATCTGCCCGACGTTTACGGGACGTTTACGGGCACGGGCGTTGCTGATTGTGACAATTATAATTACTTTATCAACTGATCTAAACTATTATTAAAATGGACAGTTTGACACTTTTTTCAGTCCATTGTCTATGTGTCTAGCATGTACGAGTACTCGTGTATGTAGCAGTTGATGTAATCCAGTAAGTGCAAAGCGTCCCTCCCTCCGCCCCTCCCTCGAAGAAGAAAGAGTTCTTGTGCCATTGAGCTATCAGTTCTGTTGCATTATTGTGTGTTCGAAAAGCACAAACGCATTAGCGACGCTTTAATGAAATTGCTTCAATGAAATGGAAATCCGTCCAGGTTGTGCTGTTATGTCAATACACAGTAAAAAATGTGCACCTATAGTTCATAAAAGTTATTTCAATGGAATTTTTGGAGTGCGAAAAAATTAAAATTAAATAAATTAAGTTATGTCCCGTAATGAAGGAGGAGATCAGTCGGAGGGAAGGCTACAGTCGGACGTAACCGACAGTCGGAGACCCCGTACTATGTGTTTCAATAATAACTGCACCATTGCTTCACATATAAAGACAAGCTATGAGCGTATGCAAATTGTTTGTTGCATATCTTCGCTGTTTCTTATCTGATCGTAATGTTATTCACAGCAGTAGCTATTAAATTGTGGCTGCTGTAGGTTTAGGCAACTTTTAGCTCCTATAGTTTGTAAGATTTAAGTCTTTATACGGAGAGACAGAGGTTCCAACCTCGACTTCTGCCTGTTACACACATTTTCAATTTTCACAAAATTACTTTTAAATATTAATTAAGTATTTATACAAATAGAGGACTTCAAATATTTACAGCCCATATCACTTACATTTCTATATTATTACCGCAAACAATTCTAAAATAATTTGTATATATTCTCTATCATTGTAGACAACATTCGCACAATTAACACACCTAGTAATCTAATAAAAATGTCAACAATAAATAGCTGTGACTTTCTAGACAGCATAAAGTTAACGCATATTCGCCAAGGTCTTACATAATCCGTGAAGCTTTAACCATGTGGATTGAATATTATTGAATACTGTTGACTCTGCCACAGCATCTATGGGTATACGTTTATTGTTGGAACTTGCGAGCGGCTTAATTCCGCCACTGATGTATGTGGCCAGTTCCTTCCCGGCCTCCAGCGGCGTGATTGGATATCATCAGACAAACCTTTCCATCGTTTATGAGGATCTGTACGATACATGGAACTTGGACAATCGAACCGTTACACCCGGCACACCCATAGCAGTAGCAGATCCATCCGGAACGTCAATTTCAAATGAGTCTAGTCAAGATGTCATTAGCAAAACTCTGCCTACCTTGTCAACTACAACTTTCAATTACTACAATGAATCTGCCGCCGCTGCTGAATGGGCACACTTCTATGATCTCATCTTATCCTGGCAGGGAATTTGCCTGATTACCGTATTTTGTACCTTTATTGTCGCTACCATTATTGGCAACACTCTCGTAATATTGGCGGTTTTGACCACTCGCCGACTTCGCACTGTCACCAATTGTTTCGTAATGAGTTTGGCCATTGCTGACTTGCTAGTGGGAATATTCGTTATGCCACCGGCAGTAGCTGTTCATCTTATTGGTAAGCGACAGTTCTACGTACCATAAATTTCAGCTGACACTAAAAATCGAAATGTGCTTTTTAGGTTCTTGGCAGCTCGGCTGGATATTGTGCGACATTTGGATATCCTTCGATGTACTACTCTGCACAGCATCTATATTAAGTTTGTGTGCCATCAGCGTCGACAGGTAACAACTCTGATATTATCAGCTTACCCAAAAAAAGCTCACAAATATTTCAATTTCGTAGATACCTTGCTGTCACGCAACCCCTCACCTACTCCCGCAAACGGCGCTCCAAGCGTTTGGCGCTTCTCATGATTCTAATTGTTTGGATACTGGCTTTAGCAATTACCTGTCCTCCGATGCTCGGCTGGTAAGTAGTAGATACCTTCTATTGCGCTAAAAATAGTATTAAGTTTGGGCTTATTTATATACCAATGTACTACTATTTGCTATTCCTTTGCTAGGTATGAACCAGGACGTCGAGACTTGCGAGAGTGTCGCTATAACCAAAACGAGGGCTATGTTATTTTTTCCGCCATGGGTTCCTTCTTTATACCGATGGCTGTTATGATTTATGTTTATGCGAGGATTTCCTGTGTTGTGGCTAAACGACACGACAACATGACGGACATTAATGTGCACAACAAGGTGAGCGGCATATTGAAGCTGTAATAACAAATTTAGAGTAATGCAAACTAGGCTGCATTTGTCGCACAGACCTTCCATTAGTATATTACATTATACCATTTTGTTTGTATTTTTCATTTACAGAAATTTAAACGCTACACCGCCGCGGACGTTGAAAATGAGTGCTCGGAGCAGGACCACAGTACGGGATATAAACACAAACAGGAGAAACGGACATTCTCCAATCAGACTATATCCAAGGATCTACATGAAATTGTACTGAGCGATAGCGACAATCTCGGCGTGACAACGGGACTGGGAACGGGAAGTGCAACTGCAACTGCCACATCAGGTGCTACGCATGCGGAAAATTGTCAGTCTCTGCTGGCGCTACCATCAAGCCATAGTGGTGGCAGTGGCAGTGGTAATGGTAGTGGCAAAAGCGGTTGCTATGAACTAACACGGCCATCCTCTTTGTCCCTGAAGCGCACGTCCACAGCCTCAACGACAATAACCACAATGACAAGTGGCTTAGGTCCGAGCAGCAGTCTATTAGATGCACAATGGCAAGCCCAGCCACAACAGCATGCACGTCCACACAGCTTGCAGCACGCCCATCTTACTGTAGGTGGCGCCAGTCGTACGCGTGGCATGCACTCTCATCTGTCGACGGGATCGGGAACGGGGTCGGGAACAGGGTCGGGAATGGGAACGGCAGGTGATGCCACTACAACTGCAACGTCAGCCAATATAAAATCCTTATCGAATCGCATTACATCGCTGAAGAAGGAGAACAAAACCACACAGACATTGAGCATTGTTGTTGGCGGTTTCATAGCCTGTTGGTTACCGTTCTTTGTCTATTATCTCATAACACCATTTCTTGCCGAGCATCAAGTCAGTCGGATGCTGGCCAAGGCCCTCACCTGGCTCGGTTGGTTCAACAGCGCTATTAATCCCTTTATCTATGCATTTTACAGCGTCGATTTTCGCGCTGCCTTTTGGCGCCTCACCTGCAAGCGCTTTTTTAGCGATGGCCAAAAACCACAATTTCCAACCAACACAATGTCCATTAGGCGATAACTATGTCATCGCGCCTCCACCCCACTGTACATCCTCATTAGCACATTTTTGCAGGAACACAAACACATGCCAGGAACGGGCTTTAAAAGCCACTTCTGAACGTTGTTCCTTTAGTTATAGGCATTTACTTACTGTGTGTGTTTAAATGTAGTACTTCCAGCATAGATATTAGTCCCATTTATTTAGTTAATTTGCATTAAATGTTAAATGTAACTAAATGAAAATTTATGTATTTTTAGACGTACAAACGGACATAGCTATATCAATTCAGCTCGTTTGATCAAGAATATATACATCTATATATATGTATACCTTTTGGGTGTAACGCCTTCATCCATTTGAGGATCTTGTACCTCAAAAATCTCTCGATTATTAGTCGGATATTCCAACCACTCGACCAAAGGCTCACTTGATAAGTCCGACTGTAGCCTTTCCAACTTGTTTTTGGACTGATTTCCAGTATTCCAATATTGTTCTTGCGCCTGAAATGCCTATAGTTAAATTTGTTAATTTGTAATTCAAATAAATTATGTGCGAAAATTAAATACAACTTATTTTTATGCGTTTATGAATTCTCTTAAAATTGCGCAGAAAAGCTAATTAAAATTCATAAAAATTAGATATGCGCAACAAAAAACTTGTATTTAAAAATATATATATTTTTGAAATCATACTTTTAATATTGCTTAAAAATATTTAATTAAATATTGTGTGCTTTAAATCAATATAAAGTTTAACTGTTGTGTCAAAAAGTAGCTAAAAATTGAAATAATATGTTTAATAATTATGTATGGTAAATTTCAACAAACAAACCCCAAATTTTTTTGTTAGCATGATTCAATTTTAAATGTTTTATCACCAAAATATGCCGACTATAGACGGAACCCAAAGATAATAATAAAATTATTGTAAAAGCAAGCGGATTTTGCATTCTTTAGTATTAAAATTCAATGCAAGTGTAAAATCCTCATAACAAAACAAACATACATTACCTACTATGTCAAATAAGCTTCCTAGTAAATATTTGTAGAGTATCAGATATAAAGATATAACTCGTATTATCCACATATTTACCTAAAAACTATTTAATGTTGAGATAAAACGCATATTGTATTGTGATTTAGTATTAATTATACTTAACAGAGTATTAGAAACCGTGTCCTAAGTATTACAAAATAAGTGAATACAATATTATTTTAATTGCAACCTGACTAGCGTCAATTTAAAATGCATATAATATGTCTAACAGTAATAAATTTGAAAGTACATATAACACAAGCCTATATACACCTTAACTTGTCATTGGAAACAAATACCTTCTTAATTGAAAACTTAATCTATATCGTAAATCAAAATTGCACCCACCGTTCTATAAAACACACCAACATCTTATAGCTCATATCAACATCAAGCATTCATAAATATAATATTGATAATAATTAAACAATCATAACTGGCATTATTTGTATTTATAAGTCGTTTGCTATTTGTGTCCGCTAAGAAAAAGTCAATCATACAAAATAAAAATAAATATATAAAACCAAAAACAAACTTTTTTATTATTATAAAAAAATTTAAACTTCTTAGAAATTTGAAGAAATATATGGTATATATATTTGATTCTTATATTTTTATATCCTTTAACGCATCGCGCGTCCTGACCAAGAATATATACTTATAATATACTTACTTTATGGGTCTGCCACGCCTTCTGCACTAACTTAATAGACCCTTTTGTACTCTTTTAAAGTACAGGGTCTAAAGAAATATTTTATCATTGATTTCTATAAAGGTATGACTAAACAGGCAGTGAGTATATTACTATATTAACTATTATGTGTTTGTTGCCCCTTTGCAAAGGTTAAACATGTGTGTAAATCGAAATGACGTCATTTTAGTGGTAAGAGCCGCGTTAAAAAAAGCTTCAAGCGAGCTGCCTTATGTGAAAGTAAATTACATTTTAATTCATTGGAGACCCCTTAATTTTCAGGCTTAGTGCTAGCAGTATATGTTGGTACATATGTGATTACGTCACGATGATGACTCCATTACTTATTTCGCTAATTCCTCCTTCTGAAGCTTAGTTTTCGTAAGAATATTCGTGTGGGTTGTCCGTGACTTTTTAACACTCACAACAGGGTAGAACATATAAAACAAATTAGCGATATGTATAGAGTAAATTTAAGGTGGGAAATTGCTTGAACTAAAAATAGTTTAACTTCAAGTTTAAAATAAAGCTAATAATATTAATACAGTTTGAAATTTTCCATTTCAAATAGTGATTTGTAATTTGTAGGGAATTCTTAGACTTTGTCAATCAATTATTATATGTATATTAATTATATATACAAATTCCAAATGGTAATCTTCCTTGTCCAGCGTTTTTAAAGTTATAGAGTTTTCATAACTTCTTACATATAATAAATTTCCGCAAACTCGTCATATATAGAGGGTATAAAAGTATGAAGCATAAACGATCCACCAATAATCAATAATATTACTTTCTATAAATCGGTTATTTGTGATATCGTCGATTACCGATTTCTTGATTAGCAGAAAATGCTAGATAATATGTTTGCTTAATGAGCTGCAGATCTCTAAAACGTCACAACTTTATTTTAGCAACACTAAATTGTGAGAGCGAAATTTATTGTTAATTTATTTTGCACATATTTTAATAATCCGCAGAGAGATATCCAAACCTGCATACGTTTCAAATGGACTGTGCGTGCATCCATTGAATGGGAATAAAACCGAATCATGAGCATACAAACCAAGGGATTCAATTTTAATTATGTGTCCTTGTAAAGAGGATTTGAATAAATTGATTTATTTTATACATGCACTAATTGACTAATGTTTTTTGGTTTGGTTAAGCATGGAATTATGAATATTCTACATAATAAATATACTACTACATACTTACAACATAATGGCTTACACGAATGCTTGTTTCAGATGTTTTTTGTTTGTTTGTTTGTTGGTTGGTTTTCAATCGCGAAACATATTTATACGTTTGCAGATTTTGCGGCATGTTAAACGCCAGAAGGCAGCTCGAAAGTCTGGGTTGAAGGCATATATGAAGGGGTTAATGGCACAGTTAAGCCAGCCCACCCAGGTAAAGAATGACATAAGACTCTCCAGCTCCCCCAGCTGCGGCAGGAAGGGAATCAGCAAATAATAAACGAAAAACGGCGTCCAGCAGGCGATCAGACCTCCCATGACAATCGTCAGCGTTTTAGTGGTTTTGGTAGTCTTGGTTTTAGTGGACACCCGCATCGGAATCCGGTGGCTGGCCAAAGGTCGCTGCAGCCTCTGCGTCGCTGTGGGCGTGGCCGTAGCTGCAGCTGTCCGATTATCTGCCTTATTATTAGCCGCCGTGGTCAACGATGTGCTGGCAAAGGATGGACCATCGTTGTAATACAATGAGGGCAGGGACAGCGCTGAGGAACAACGCGTGTGGCATCTACAGCTGTTTGTCGCACAGTGATCCAGGGAAGATATGCGAGAGATCTCCATGAGTTCGTAGAACGTTGGCTGATGCTTGAATTTCATGCGCTTATCGGTGAACTTTCTCTCCTGGCATTTGCTGCACTTTATATTGTTGGTGCTGAATATGGGATTGGCCTGAGTTCTCATCACACTGCAGCGCGCCTCACAGCACGGCAAACACTTGTGGGTGTGGCAGCGATAATGCTCTGATTCCGATATAAAATGATCAGCATCTATATCATAGTCAGCGGTGCGTTCCGAATTCTAACAAAAGAAATCAGAGTATACAAAACAGTTACTTAAGACTGCTTCAGTTAAACTTATTTAAAGTTTATATTTAGAGGTTTTGGATCTTTTAGTTATAATACATTTTTGAAATTCAACTGATATTTACCGCATCGCGCACAATACGCTGCCGTCGGGATGTTAGGACATAGCCAATCCGTACATAAACGTATAACATAATGGTGAGAGGTATAAAAAAAGATCCCATTGCCGAATAGACCACATATCCTTTATTTTGATTGTACCGGCAATCAACAATAAGTTCGTCATGTCTGCCCGGCTCGTACCTTGAATTTAAATGATTCAAATTAGAAAATGAGCCAAATCAAGCTTGAAATTTAAAGTGAATCGGTTTTTATAAACAATACAACTAGCTAGCTTTTTAGTTAACTTTACTTCTTAAGTAACTCTGTGCAAAATATGTTTTCAATCAATCCTGCTTTATCATGCTTTATAGTATATTTATATCTCAATGAATTTTTGTTAAAGTTAACCATGGAAAATTGACAATCAGAGATTTTAAAAGTATCAAATATTTATAAATTATTTCATAAGTTACAAATTAAAACCAAATGAAAGGTAAATAAAATATGTATATTTATAAGTTTTTTTTAAGAGTAGATCTGAATACTGATATCAATTCTAAAATGGATCAATGGATTTATTTGGGTTGAAATTAAAATCGTAATAGTAAAGTAACAAACTCTATAAGAAAATTTAGCAATTTTAAGCCTTGCAATCCTGCATTTTAAACTTTGACTTTCAACTCTTTTTAGTTTTCTAGGAATCCAATAAAGACCGCTTATTACTACTGTATTAAATGTATAAAGATTTATGTTATCCATTAAATTTCCGTACATTTACAATTTTATGTAATAAATATATTAATCTTACAAACACATTTGCGCTGCATAAAAAAAACCATTACTTATATATTAATATAACATACATTTTCCATCATAAACATGGGCAATTATATATGCATTAACTTGAGCTTTGTGTTTATCTATGTTTGAATATACTCACCAGCCCAAAATAGGCGGACATGTAATAAGAAACGCCAATGTCCAAACGCCAAGAATCATCAGCATTGCCAATCGTTTGCAGCGCCACTTTTTCGAATATGTCAACGGCTGTGTCACTGCAAGATACCTAAGTACAAAGCAATAAAAAAAAGGAGAGTAAATGAAAACAAAAGCCATGCGGCATATTGTTTATAAAGCTGTTGACTAACGTCCCCGGCAAAAAAAATACAAAAAAAAAAAAAAAAAAAACCGTGCAAACAGTATGGCGTCAACGAGAAGGAAACTTGGAAATGCCATTAAAATGTAATTGAAACTTCCAACAAAAGCAGCTCGACGCTATACTGTCCACAATTTCACCCAGTTCTCCAGGTCCTTGCAACTACTATTGTTGTTTCTGTTACTGTTGCTGTTTCTGTTTCGGTTTCTGTTTCTGTTCACAAGCCGTTCACGTTGGCTTTAAACGATACGCGCAGGATGGGCCAATAAAAAATGTCTTTGCACAGTATTTTCACCTTTTTTATGCGTGTATGATGTCATGACAATGAAATACCAACATTACCCACAAATTGAGACATGAGACAACCTTAAGATAGCTAAAGATATTGCTTTGTATAATGTTCCATACACAAGTACATAGTAAAATAATTGATGATACAGGGTATATTGTCAATTGCATTGTCAATGTACTCACCTATCCAGACTTATGGCACACAGGCTGAGAATGGATGCTGTGCACAGCAATATGTCAAAGGAAATCCAAATATCACAGAGAGTCCAGCCGAGTTCCCAGGAACCTGTAAACATTGATAATTTCATTAAAAATATTAATAACAAAATATTATTTATAAAAGATTTCGTGATTGTTCTTGGAGCGCCAATCTTAGAGCTCCTTCAAAAAGCTCTTTGATTATAAAATTTATGAATTCATTTATTATAAGGAGAGGTATTATATCTATGAAAAATATCGGTCTTATCAATTATGTTCAACATAGTATGAATCGGAAATACAACTAATGATTCGTTCTGCAAAATAAAGCTCTTCAATGAATCTTATTTTGTTCTAAAACTCCAGTAGAAATCGAATCTGGAATGCATTTAGATTTATTAAGGCAAAAAATGCAATTGATTTAAAAATTATAAAATTATGTAAGAATCAAAACTTATTTTAGTCTTTAAAAATTCTAAAAATGAAAATAAACGATTGAAAAAACGCACTTTAATGAAGAATTTTGTTCTTTGATCAAGGATTTTTCATTGAACTTATGACACAGAAAGTTCTAGATTCAAGTACGAAATCTGTTGACTTTATTCTCAGTCTATCAATCATTTAAACTAGCCTTTTACTTAAGTCTCTTTAGCAGCATATTATTTCCATAGCCTATTTTAGCATAGTTTACTGTCGAGAGCTCTCGACTACAACTCTTTTTCAATAACAGCATCTAGCAAACTTGTTTATCTCTGGAAAAGCTTGAATTTCTCCATTATTAAGTAATTGAGGGGGTTGACTCTCAATTTCTTATATTTTAATGGATGTTTGGACGAAAGTTTGTTGGGGTAGCAACGGGTAAAAGGAAACATAACTGCACATTTTGGGAATTAGTTAGGCATGTTACTTGCTGGGTGCACACGTATAAAAGTGTAAGTACCCATATTGAAGAGGATGAAAACAATTTGGCTTTTGTTTTTGCCCCTGACTGTTGAATATTTTATACTGTGAAGTTTTGCGTTGCACAAATTGCTTTAAAAATTCTTCGACAAAAACTTTGACGGAATTCTTCAAATTTCCGAACTCATACGGAAATTTAAATGGAAGTCAAGGAATATGCTAAATTCTTATAGCACAAAGATTAACAACAACGAAAAGTGCTAACAGGTGAAAATGCTGAAAAGATACTTCAAGTAGAAAGTAAACCAGCTTAAATTCACATGTAAAATATGTAAATACATGCCCATACATTAAATTTGCTTAAGATTTCAGTTCAGTTAGGAGAAACAAAGCGATTTGTTAAGAAATATGTCCTGAATTCGGAAACCTTTCCATATATGTTTAATATTAGCATCTATTCCCGATAATTGCAAAAGTTACCCATATTACGAGTGCACAAATTTTGAAATTCAATGATATATAGGTATCTAGATCTTGTAAACTAAGAGCTATTTTAAAGCTACAGTCTTGGAATTCAACATGTACGTAGTTTATTGCATTACAATAGGACAGGAAACAGCGAAGATATGCAAGAGACAATTTGCTAGAGTTTGTATATTATTGAAACGGAAGGAACAGGCTCTCCTACTGTTGGTTACATTCGACTGTAGTCTTTCGGAGATCTGATCTGCTCCTTACTGGTTTGCATATAATTTTTTTACTTACCAATAACATGTAGAGCCACGGCTGGAGGCATTACAAAAATGCCTACCAATAGATCGGCAACTGCCAAACTCATGACAAAACAGTTTGTAACCGTGCGCAGTCTTCGGGTGGTCAGAACCGATAGGATGACGAGCATGTTGCCGATAACCGTTACCAGAATGAGAAGTATGAAAATAGCCACGGCTATGGACTTCCACCAGTGCATGCTTTGCGTATAAATGTTCATGATTTCCCATTAACAATTAGCTAAGCAATTCGCTGTTGAACATGATCCAAAGAGTTTGTATTTGTTGTATTTGAATTTAAGTGTCTGCATGATGAATTCAATTCCCAGTACCGTTTGCCGGCAATAAGGCAGCAGTCTGTGAGTAGATTCAAAAAAAATAAACTTTACTAAGAATCGAGTAAGAAAAGTGAATGAACAAATAGCGGTTAAGCTGCAGTCGAGTTTTGTTGAATTATATTGCATTTAAACTACTTCACATAAAAAAATAATAATTTAAAATATCTATAAATATCTATAAATATTTGTATTTACATATATATACATATGCCGATGCTTATATGTAGAGAATATTCAAATCTAATTGCTGGCAGTCTCGACACACCTGTTAGTCAAATATATTATACAAACAGAACCAACAACAACAAAATTTTGCAGTTTTTCAATGCACCGAACTAAAAACACTATTATTTTAATTTTTGTTGATTTATTTATTTCACAGTAGTAATATTATTATTGTTGGGCGTGGTGAATTTTGGCTTTTGGGCATAACACAAACTTTTATTGTTCGCAAATGTTAGTTGTTATAAAAATGATTTAAACGAATCTTAAAATAAGCTTTATGTTTACACAAATTACTTGTAAAACTGTTACAATTGTTAACAATTTCATAAATTTTCCAAAGCACCCGCACCGTTGCTGTGAGCACACGTAGATTCCAGACTGATAGAGCAACTATTTGACGATTCGCTGGCAACGCTACGTATACGCAATATTTTTTGTTATTGGTGGCTAAAGTACACAAACACACAGCGTAGTCAGACAACAGCATGAGAAAATTCTTTAGCCGTTTAAAGCTATTTTTGTTGTTGTTGTTTTTGTAATTTTTATTATTATTTTTAGCTTTATTTCGTTGCGCTCACATTTGATTTGCAATTGCTATTGCCTCTCTGTTTGGACAATATTCCAACAAAATTATTGCACATTATCCGAAAGATGCTTTCAATACAACAGCAGTAGCCCACACATCAGCAACAAAAAAGCATGTGATACTCCTACGATAAAGAATAATACATTTCCACTAAATCCAGTATGTGTATTATAACATTATACTTTATAATAAACACTTTAATTAAGAGAAGACAACACGCCTTCAGCATGCCGCAGCTGATATACCCTAACAAAAAGCCATTTAATCTAGAGCAAAATAGAACTAATTTATTTCGAATTTTATTATAAATAAAAGGCATTTCTCTAGACATATGTCTGGCCTGACTCAACCTGCACTGCTGATCGAATATACCCTGCAAGCGTATAAAAAGTGGTATTTATAAACAATATATTTGCGAATTGTAATTTGCACTATCAAGTGAATTCGTTGCACTTACATACGTGTGTTTAACACTTATTTTGTTTATTTAGTTTAAGCTATTAACAATAGGCACCATACGATGCATATATAATCAATATTGGAGCACAATCAATAAAGAAAATGCCAAAAGTTCCGCACCACATGTAATGCGCACATTTTATCTGTTATCATTAAATTAATTGATAATTTTATCAGTTAATTGTTGCCTTAATTGACAGCCACATCCACATGGATGTGTGTGATGTGTCACTTCGAGTGTAGTATTATTCGTTATTCATTCGGGATATTTATGTCTCAAACAGTATATACACAATATTATTGTAATTTAAATTTATGCACCATTATTTCATTTAAACAATTAGCTTTGCTTGTTTCGAATACTTTTCAAAACACAAGTTTATTTAATATTTTGTTTTCAATTTTAGCCAGCCGGCGTTTATGGGAACCAAACGCTAGGACGTGCTGCTTGCGACTAAAATAATTGTGCTTGAACAGCACATTTTTCTAATTTTCCGAGCGTTTTACTTGGTCTTTATGTTGACTTTCATTAGCACGCATGTGAGCCACATACATACAGACGTATTACAGCGCGACATACACACATATCTATGGCTATGATAGAGTATAGCAGTGTTTGCTCCAGAGATAATTATTACGATAATTAGTATGGGATTGCTAAGGGACGCAGGCAAAGTATGTTTATAGAACCTTTAAATTATGAATGAATATATTTGGAAGAGCAATGCAATATTAAAACTCCTTGAATGTTTAAATTCGCCTTTAAACCTGGCAGGCATTCGGTTCATTATGCATGTAAATATGCAGTACATAGCATGCGTCATTGTTTTGTTTGCTCTGAACTTTATATTTTATGCCTATTTGTACACTAGTTGGCGTGCAAAAGCTAAACAATGTTAATTAAAACAGGTAAGTATGCTCAAGTCAAGTTTGCCCGAATAGCATATACTCTTCTAACTGCTTTCTCTTGACAGCTTTTACGGCCGATGTCTGTAAACTCGCATGCAAGCGTTGCCATTATCGCATGCTATTAAGGTAAACGATTGCATTTAATAAGTTTGGTTGCTACAATTTCTTGAAGAACATTTTAAGATCATTTTATTTTTTTATAATCTTTTGCTTTCAAATTTCTTGGAAATGATTTAATGCCGAAAAATCGGCAGAAAGAAATGAAAAATTGTTTTGTGTTAACTGAAAGAATTTTTTTAACTTAACAAAAAATTTAAAATTGTGTATAGAATAATGTTAATTAATTTTTTAGGTTTTAAGAATTTTGTTATTGTATTTTTATCAACAATTTTCACTTTGTTTAAAGCCCAAAAAATTATACATTCGCAACAATTTAGTGAAAGTAAAAATGCAAAAAAATCTTAATTGTGCAAATAAATATATATTTTTTTGTTTATTTTTATTATTTGCTTATTATTTATTTATTTTATTTATTTATGCTATGGTACTTAAAAACCAAACATGTTTTGAGACTTTAATTTTTCTACTAGTTAATTTTAAGCTTAATTTTAAATTTTCTCTCGACTATATAATTAAATTACCTAATATTAAACTATATCTATAGAAAGTTAGCTAACTTAAATAATGTTCATACTAATCATAAATACCGACTGATGCAGATGCATATATATTATGCATCTTTGAAATAAATTGTTTATAAACCTCAAATTGGTTTATTTCTGATTCAGAATACATTTGTAAATAGTATCTAAATCCACTTGTAAATATATTCGGAAATCTTCCACTGCAAATCATGCAAATAGTTGGTTATATATAGCCGATATAGTATGGGGGCCTTATGCTACATGCGCTGTATAACACATCCTTTAAATGAGTTCATCCTCACATCGATTTCTCCTTCCTCTAGCTAGAATAGAAAAACAAATCAAATACAATATTTTAAATGGAATTTCTGATTAAATAATATCAAATATTACCTCATCAAATGCGTAAATATCCTGATAACACGACGGAGATATGCAACGTCTTAGACAATTTAATTTTGATACCATTGCTCCATTGAAATTGACACACAGCGAGTTTTGACCACACGCCAACTCATAATCATGATAGATAATTTCCTGCAAAAGGAAGTTATGCAGTGAAAAATCAATAAATCGGAAAGTTTAGTTATTTTTGTCTTACGTTCTTGCTGGTTTCTTTGTACGCGTATTCGGGAAAATGAAAAGTCGCTGCCTTGGACAATAACTGGCCATTCTTATGACTTTCTGCAGCGCAAATAACAATTTTAATTGCGGCAATTGTGTAAAATATTCCCAATATATCCAAACACCGCAACATTGTTGTTTTTCTGTCAGCTTCAAACGGTTCTTTGCAATTTGTTCTATGCACAATAACAAGTTCCTAACATGGACGGCTCTCTCACAAGTATGAGCTGGCAGCCGAACATCACACATCCAGTTTGCATGGTGACCGAACCTACCGACCACAAATCGCTGCGAACTTCAATAACCGATGCCACAATGAGCGCATCTGTAATAAAGGCCGTGTTTTTCTTTATTTGTTGCAAATTTGTTTATTTTCACTTCAGTTTGGCTATTGAAAATATTGGATTTTGTTTCTTTAATTAAATAAGCTAATTTTTAATTGCATTTTGTTTTTTTAATTTTAATTTTTTTAAATGGCAACCGTGACGTAAAACGCTACATTTAGCCAAGTTTCAAACCTTGCGCTTTGCTGCTTTAAGCGAACTTGTTCGAACTCCAACTTGCTTGTGAGGCGGTATTTATGTTGGCATTTTGTTGACTCTAATTTCAAAATAAGGGTAGTTTCGCTCTGTTAATAACAGTCTTTTAGCATTTACATTTCATTTACATGAATGTTCAAATGGGAAGGCAAAAAATGTTATAGACTCTCTAATAAGTAGAAACTTGAAAAACCGTTATAATTACATTTAAAACATTTTATTTTGTTTAAGACGTTAAGTACAACTTTTTAACTACATATATATAAATCTTAGTGTCTTAATATGTCATTCCATATTATCCACAGCAGCAGCTACTTGCCTTAGAAATACATATAATGCATAATTTTTAAATATAATTAAATTAATTAAATTAAAATGGCAGACTAAATAATTAGTTATGCTTGTTAAAAAATAAACTAAAGCGAATAGTGCGTAAACAAACTGATAATAGGTATATGTATATATAAAAAAAAAAACTAAGTAAAAATTGAATAAGCGCTCGCCGCTGTCAATAAAAGTATAAGATTGCATTTGGACAGACATCGGCATCATGCTCCGATCCGTTCGTGTTATCCCCTACGCCACCTGCTCCCGTCCATCCATCCATCCATCCATCCAATCCTCCAGCTTCATTTCCCTATTTGCGCTCGGATTTGCCCTGACTGGGCGTGGATCGCTTGGCATCCGTAACGCCGGCATCGTCGCCAAAGCGCAGCATCCGCTTCCCAGTGCCCAGCACCTTCTTGTTCATGTCCTCCAATCGCTTGGCTGGGCTGCTGTTGAACATATAGACGAGCTGATCGGGCGACTGTTGGATCTCATTCTTGGGCATCTGCGTGACGAACAGTGAATGGTTGTGTATTAGCTTCTTGGGCTGCACGGTGCGCTCAATGGGATGCGGCGATAGCAACAGATTTACATTATCCGCCTTTTCATCCAGATAATTGATGCAGAATTTGGTCATCTCCGGCACATAGGTATAGTTGTAGAAGTGTATTATGTCCTTGTACTTGCGATCCCCATCGTCGCTGGTGCTGATCAGCACCTCCCTATAGACGCTGTTCACCGCCTGCGGTTGGTTCCGATAGGCCCGCATAATGTCACTAAATTTGGGATCCTGCATTTTCGTAACTCTTATATAAATATATATTGCACACATGATGATCTGGTCGAGATGGCGATCGTGCATCAGATACGTTTTGTCCGTTATCGAATGCTCGAATATGGTCCAGATCTTGTCCGGCTTCTTGTCGTTAAGGCCGAGCTCATTGCAGAGCTTGGAGATGCGCAGCCAGCCGAGCAGATAGACCTTCCTCAGGAATATCTGCAGGGGGCCGGCGCCCTGATCTTGGTTCACCCCATTGCAGGTGGGCAGCGGTTTGTTGGCCTTGCCGATCATGTCCCAAGCGGGGGAGGAGCGCTGCCAGGCGAGACGCTCCAGGCAGGTCTCCTCGATGGAGTTGAGATGCTTGACGAGGCTGCGGGTTAGACAACCCTCGTGGCTGCCGTGCCTGACAACGATCTCAATGATTTTGAAAAACTCAAAGGCATTAATACTGAAACAGCTCAATATCCAGGGAAACTTGAGATCCGTATTGTACGCCTCCAGCACCAGCTCCAGGCAGCAGGCCATCAGCGTGATGTTAAACACATCCAATGAGATCTTTTGCACAATCTGCGGCTTTTGCTTAAGCTCTGCACGCAATATATGATCCAACAGATAGAAGTATAGCGACTTGGCCAGTCGAAAGCGATTCTCCGCCTCGCTGAGCATCGCCGGATAGGCGGCCAGAAACGCTTGCTCCTTCTGATCTATGATGCGCAGCATCTTGGCAATCGCCTCCTGGCAGGCTTTCTTGACAAACTCGGTGGGCTCGAGAATGCGTCCGATGTTAGCGCACAGCTTTTTCACATTGTTGGTGGCGTTGTCGACGGGCTCGTATTTCTGCTCGGAGGCGATGCTCAGCGCCGGCAGATCCTGCTTGCGTGTGAGGGGCGTGACGGGCGGTCGCAACGCCTGCTCGTTCAGATTGGTGTGCTCCGCCGAGTCCAGCGGATAGGCGGCCAGAATCCGCTCATCGAACTCCCCAACGCTCAGCACGTACTGCTCGTAGCTGATGTTCAGCGACTTGAAGTTCCGCTCAAAGTTCTCATTGGCCACCAGACCCAGCAGCGTTTCCCTTCTCCCGAAGATCGTATTGGTCTGGAAGAAGCTCTGCATGATCTTGCTAAAGACGGTGGCCTTCATGGTCTTCGCCTCGTCGATCATGTCGCAAAAGTATTTGAGTATGCAATGATTGCGCGCCTGTCGCTCATCGAAATCGCCGGCATTCCAGTTGGGCGGCAGACCCTTGAAGTTCGGATTGATGAGTTCAAGACGTTTCTCTGCCAGCACATTGGCAAAGATGAGATCGATGCAGCACATCATCAGATTGTACGCCGTAACCAGATCCAGCGTTGTCGTCGGCTTCTGATTCTTGGCGCAGAGAAAGAGACGCCAGCAGATATCGTCCAGCTTGATGAACGAGCACTTCATGCTGTACTTTGAATGCTTCTTCTCGTGGGGCGGACAGACGAAGACCTGGTCGAAGATGACGCGATACTTCTTGTAGAGCGTGAATGTGATGCTGAACTTGCGCTCCAGCTCCGCGATCTGTTGCACGAACAGCTGCGGCAGATTGGCCATGTCGCACCACAGCTTGATCTTCTGCTTGAACTCATAGATGCTCATTTGGCAGCTGCGCAGCAGATTGTTGAGGGGCACACAGTTGCCCATGACGACGGTGTCCTGGCCGCCCACAGTGGGCGTGCTCGACTGACGGCAGGCGGCAAAGAGGGCGCAACAGAACCAATGCAACATCTCCCCCTCCAGCGTGTAATGCTGCTGCACCTCACTGAGGATTCTGTACGCCTCGTCCTCCGTCTGGCGGTCCATGTTGAGATCGCGGCAGAGATTCTCGAATTTGCAGCGCATATTCTCCAGATTATCATCGCCAATGCAGACGTCGACGTCGACGACGACGCTCACGCACGCACCCCCCGCGCTGGTCACCACCTCCGCGCCCACCTCCTGCTCATGCACATCGTTGCTCATTGCACTCCAACAATAACACTAGCAAAATGCACACTATTTTTCTTTGTTATATACGATTCGATGCAATCGTCGGTTTTTATGTTGTTTTTATTGTGGCGGTGGGCGGGGGCGGGGCCGCGGGGTTATTTATATTGGCAGCAATCGCAATCGCAATCAAAACAACAACAACATCATCAACGATAAAAGTTTTTCCTTTTTGCCAGTGCGCATTGATAGCGTGCTGCTCACGTGCCACAATTATTGTTGTTATTTTGTTTGGAATTGTTTATTGTTTGCGCTGCTGTTTCTTTTCTTGTTCTTTTAGTTTTAAACTCAAGCGCTGCGACGTTTCAATTAATGTTTTTTTTGTTTTGTGGCCCGAATTGTTGCTGGCGATAAAAAGGCGGGAAGTCGCAGCGTTGCCAGACTGTTTGGCACTCGTGAAATAATAAAAAATCTCGCGCGCTCTGGCGCGCTCGACCTGACAGTCGGGCAAGCCCGACTGTCTTATACCCTGTGCCACAGCTCGCGCTGTGCGCTCGCCCGTTCAGTATATAATAAAATTCTTTAAATATAATTTAATCTATCTTGATTAAAACGATCTGACGAGGTGGCAACGCTACCGCCAAAACTCTATTTGGCACATGGTATGGCGATGAAGGTGGCGCTCGAACACTTGTCGCTTGGTCTCTGACGTCACGCGTCACACACTTTTGTTCTTTTGCGCAATCTTATTTTGGCACCTTGCAATTGGTGTTGTTTACATGCGTACATGAACACATACATACATGGTATTCGTCTATTCTACATGTATGTGTGTTTCTGTTTATACATACATACATACACTTGCTGGGCTGCAGGGCCCGTGCGAAGCAATACATGCAGTATTGAGTAGCTTATATCTCCTATGTTTATCAACCGATTTTAATGCGCTTTTCAGGATAGTTAAATATAATAGAAGAGAGTATATATACCAAAAACCAACATTCTATGTTTAATATTACGCTGTTTTTGAACTTTTAAGTTCAAGCATTTCGTAGCTTATATCTCCTGTATTTATCAACCGATTAATTAATCCTCTTTTCAGGATAGTTAAATATAATAGTAGAGAGTATATGTTCCGAATAACAACATTCTATGCTCAATATTAAGCTTGCTATTCAACTTTTTGTGTTAAAAATTCGAGGTTATGTGAGTTTTATTGATTTTTGGGCGTGAAGGGGGCGTGGCATCAACGATTTGAAATAAACTTGATCTGCGTATTGAATACACCTACCGATAGCAATCAAAACAGCTTCTCTAGCTTTTGCAGTTTCCGAAATCGACGCGTTCATACAAACGGACGGACGGACAGACAGACAGACAGACATGGCTATATCGACTCAGCTCTTCACCCTGATCAAGAATATATATAGTTTGTGGGGTCTGCCACGCCTCCTTCTGCCTGTTACATACATCCGCACAAAGCTATTAACCCTGTTTTTCCCAAGGTATAAATATTATATATGATATTAATAATATACATTTATAATTTACATTCGTATAAGAGAGCTCAACAGGTCAGATAGTATAGATTATCACAACGTTCAACATGTGCGTAAAGCTGCCAATTTAAATAGACCATAACTAAACTTAACTTGAAATTAAATTCCCTATACATAATCCTCATCTTGTTTAAGCATCTTCTGTATCTCCTTTTGCTCCTGCCCGCTGGATCGTTGTATAGAACCCCTTATGGTATAATGCGATGTCACAGGCATCGTATCACTATGTTTGTATTTCAGCACATTTTTGCGACAAATTCCCAATCTGTTGGAATAATTAATGTAATAATTAATTAAGTTATTAATTATTTAAATTATCGTTTGCATACTTGGTCAATAGGGTGATTAAATCCTGGCGGTATTGAGAAGTTAATATCGCATATAGATAGGGATCTGCGCAGGAGTTTAACGGATAGAAGAATACCAACACAATTTTGGAGTTCGTTACGTTGATCAACGGATAACCAGCTAATGCCGTAAGACCAAAGAAAGCAATTGGAGCCCAGCAGGTAAAATTGGTAAACACCTGTGGAAAAGATAAGAAAATATTATATTTTATGGTATATGTATGTAATGACATCAGATGCACTTCTTATTTTTAAACAATAAACTATAAACCTATCTACAAATAATTTAATTTTTTTTATATATAGTGACTAATAAAATAAGTTACAAGATTATATACTTGTAGAATTAGAAATACATATCATAAATAAATAAATTAAAACATTCCATTGGGAAGCAATAATAATTGACCTATATTAAAAACTGGCTAGTATTTAATACAAGATTATATACTTGTAGAATTAGGAATACATATGTATCTTAAATAAATAAATTAAAATATTCCATAGGGAAGTTATAATTTTGGTCCCGTATTAATACGATACACTAACTTATTTTCTTAGTTTAGTCATCATCACCACCATTATGTTATTACGCTCTGTATCCCTTAAATGGGTAAAAAAGAGGGTTACTAGTTTTGTGCAAATGGGCAGACCTTACAAATGTTGGATGCCACGCCCCTAATCGATAAAAACCGCTTAACAAGCGTAGTATTCAACGTAGCAGGGTATAATTCAGAATATATACTCTCTACTATTATATTTCTATTTATTTTTTCCACTCACCAAAAGTATCATCTTCTTGGCAATGCTAATCTCACACGGATTGTTGTCGCGAGCATGTCGAGTCTCATGGCCAAGGGAGAGATAGATTTGGGCATAGCAAATGGCAATTATGGTGAAGGCCATAAAATTGCAGCCCAAAATCAAAATCAAGTACACAGAATCGAACACGTCACGGGTTTCCATGGGTAAGCAGATGCTAAAATTGGTTAATTGAAACGTTGCAGAAATTAACAGATATTTGAGACTGCGCTCATTATAGTCACCTGGTCGATGAGTAGTTGCTAATGCCAAACAGAGGCAGCGAGGACATGACGATGGAATAAAGCCAACCTGAGAGCATTATGGCAGCAGCCTGGGATAGTTTAATTCGCTTATTCAGATAAATGGCCTGTGTGATGGCAAACCAACGTTCAATTGTAATAACAGTCAAGGTAAACACCGATAGGTGGCTGGCAAACACAGTTAGAAAACCAGCAACTTTGCAACCCAATCCTGCAGAATAAATTCAAATATAATTAAACACTTTTCGGATGCATAATTACAGGGTTTACCTACCGTATTGCCAATCAAAGGCGTAGTTAAAATACTCGCCCATTGAATGGGCGTCGATGGAAGCGATTAGCAGCAAATAGAGTCCCAAACACAGATCCGCAAAGGCCAGATGGCACATTAGAAATCTGGGCACCGAAGGCGCCTCAGATCTAAGGGAAATTGGTTATTATAAGTTGCAAATATAAAATGCTAAAAATACTTACTTGATGGATAGTATAACCGTTAGAACTGCCACATTACCAACCACAGCAGAAGTTAATACAACCCAAACAGCAATGCGCAGCCATTGATATCCCATTACATCTTCACAGGGATTCAAGGCATTCGGCATTGGGTAGCACTCAATATGGGGTTTTCTGCAAATATATATTCCAAAATTATTTAAATTGAAATTAAACAGGCAGTGTAAGTAGTACGCTTATCGTTGAGCCAAGATATCAATTAATGAAATTTATGAATCTAAGGAAATATTCTAAAGTAGTACATCGATGGTGGAAATATGCCGTATATACCAAGCGTATGTTGTGTTAAAAATCAAGTATTTAACGATCAAGAATTACATTATTTCGGAGTTACTAGAAAATCACTTAATCATTTATTTTTATGAATTAATTCGTCCACAAAAATTACTAATTAAGCTACTGTTTTTATACCCCATTTATAAAGGTTTTAATACTTTGCTTTTTAATTTAAAAAACTTGTATTGTATTTCTATTAATAATAAAAATTATTGGAACATTAATTTTTAATAAGATCAATCGTAACTCACCTAAATGTAAAGTTGCCACAAAACTCAGCCAGTTGATCATCATCCGGATTCAGCGTAATTTGTTCGTGAAAAACACCAATATTATTCATTGTCGAATCGGTCATATAGTTATACGAATCAAGCGTGGGTTCGGTCAGTGCATCATCAGTTTCCTCATAAATAACGAATTTGTTTTTAACGTCAACAGTTTCCTCTCGTTTACTTCGACTAAAAGCATATAGAAAATCGAAAGGATTTATAATTATCTGTATTATAGCATTAAACTCCTGTGAGCTCCTACCTGAGAACATCATCTGCTGATGCAGTTGTAATGGGCTTAGTTGATTCCTGACTGATCTTGGCTCGATTACTGTCGCATTGCTCCCTTAATTTCTCCAATTCCTGCATTCGTTGGGCGTGTCTGACAGGATCGTGTCGGGATGGAAATTGAAAGGCGCAGCAATGAAAGGAATGCGTCAAGTGGGCTTTTTGCAGGTTCTATATCAGAAACAGAATTTATTATATAAAGTTAAATTTGTAACAATTCTATAACATACCTTAAAATTATATATAGAAGGTATGACCTTTAGGCTGTGCGTATTTATTATGTATAATACCTCGACGGTTTCTAAACCAGCTGACGGTAAACGCACTAGGGAAGTACTGGATAGGTCTCTATTTAATGAAATATAAAGTATCGTTATCTTTATCTATATTTGAATAATAACACTTACAGTTCCGTTATATCCTTTATTCCAAAGAAGGCATTCGGATGTACCTCACTCAGTTTGCGATTATCCCTTAGTGATCTAATTGAGAAATCTTATACTATAATATATTCTAACTACTTTAAGAGCTTATTTTATTTAGCTGTTACTTACAGTTTGGCTATTTCGGAACCATAAAACGCTGAATCGTCTATATGCGTTAAATCATTATTTGCTAAAACACTAAATCAATATATTAATACATATTCCAAACCATAATCAGCTATAGCATTCACTTACAATTGTGCAGTCTTTACTTTTATGGATTTGGAATCAATTCGAGAAATTTGATTATTATCGAGATCTCTGTAAAAGAATAACTACATAAATGTCATATTTTAATAATTTGGTTAATATACAAGAAACTCACATCATTTGTAGAATATGAGAGGGTGGTAAGTGTCCAAGATCCGGCACGCTCATTAAGCCGCTATTGATAATACGTCTGCCAATAATAAGAATTATGTATAGATCAAGTTATCAAAAATTATATCAACTTACATGATTTCAATGCTGTCGGATATACCCTCAAACACATTTTTGGAAAGGAATGTAAGTTTCGGTGCATGCGAAATATAGCTAGAATTATGAAAATATGGGGAATTAAATTTGTAACTCTGCAATTTAAGCATTTCCACTAAATACTTACATAGTTCGAAGCACAGTCAAGTTGGAAAATGCACTATCCTGAATAAGCTCCAGTTGTTGACAGTTGATGAACGCACTGTAACATTAGCAGACATGGATTTGTAGTAAATACATAGATATATAAGTAGGTATGTATGTATATGTATACACTCAGAAAAAAAACCAAAACATTCTAGCTAAAAACAGACGATTTATCGTGAAATCCGTAATTTACTTGTTGCAGTAATGCTCATGTAATCTGAAAGTTCTTGATCTTAGGCACGTTTCGGATATTTTATATATATTCAAGATTGTTGTAAATTTAAAAAAAAAATTTAAAATTAAATTACATATTTACTTTAATCTCTTCTGATATGTTTTTAAATCAATCCTGTTTAATTTTAATTTATATCTCAAATATTAAGAAAACTACCAGAATTTTGCAGTACATTCTTAGAGAATATTTTAAACTTGGATAAACTTGATTTCAAGATAGCTTTGTGGCTGCTTTTCTCTGAGTGTAGGGATATAGACTTACACATCCAGTAGAGTGGCCGCATACACCTTAAGTCCAATCGTCCGGAGCCGCGGCAAACCCGCTGATGCAATTGTTAGCCTTTGGAGCGGCAACTTTAGGGTTTGTGGCACACGTGTCAATGCATTGCCCTCGCAGCGGCATTCGAACTCATTCTGTATACAAACATCGTACGCAATTTAAAACAAAACAAGAAACAGTGCTTATTCGGCTAGTCTTAAGCTGATATACCCATTCAAATCGTATAATATAGATTATTTCTTGCACAAACAGACGAACACTCAGCTGTATGCATTTAATTTTAGACTATTTTCTCACTCGACAAAGCCAATTTTTTTTCGCAAATTTAGACCTATTAAGGAAATTGTTTTCAATAATTGGATACTGTACTAAAAAAGTGAGAGAGTCAATTAAATTTGTGCATTTGAAAACATATATGTTCTTGATCATAACCAAGAGCTGAGTCATTATTGATACCTATGTCCGCTATCCGTCGGTCAATGTGAACATGTAGTATTATTTATTACTTCTGTTTGATTGTTAAAACAGTAGGGTACGCTTCAGTCGGACGTAACCGACAACAGAAGAAACTGTACTTTGTGTTGCAATAATAAAACACAGTCAAGCAAATTGTCTGTTGCATATCTTCGCTGTTTTTTATCCAATCTTAATGCAAATCACACTATCGATAGAGAATGCAATCGATTGGGAAATATCCAAAATCTAAAACAAAGCCTACATACCGAAAATTGTATATCTAGCTCTTATAATCAGTTTTTATTATTTTCATAAGGAAATATTCTAATTATTTCCAATACTTTATGTACCGGCATAAAACATGAAAAACTCAACATTTAATTTCATTTTACCAGCAATTATTTAGTAGTTTAGTTGAAGTCTTAAATTAATATAAAAATAATAAATAAAACATCACTTACTTGATTATAGGCCTCCCAGCAACAACACTTCCAAGCGGAAGCATCGGGCGACGATGTCGTCTGTGGCATTATGAGGGATGTATTAATTGAATTAGGCTTATCGGTTTGCAAAATATTTGCTGGGGTGTCGAATCCATTGCTGTTATCATAGCAATTAGCGTTTGTTTGATGTGTGCAAATTGCAAACAGGCAAAGGATCAGGATTGAGTATGATAAATCTGTTGCACATGTAATTGCCATGCACTTCATGTTTATCTGTGACTTCTTTGTTTCTCTGCAGGATTAATTCCCTATTCGTATCGAGTACAAGTGTGTTACTTTATAGACCTGACCATCCAACTCTGTTGCTTCAGCGTGTCTCAGCGGCAGATACATTTTGTAATCTTCATAAAGTTAGGATTTGTTGTTAATATGAATTATCGAATACACGAACTGAAATTCAAAAAAAAAAATTTTTTATTATTTATATTAGTAATAAATAACAAATAAAATAACTACCATTTATATAGATTCCTAGAACCCAAAACAATATTAATCCCGAGAATCAGCTAGTATTATATATGTATAAATATGATCCATATATATAATTAAAATATACATATACACATTATACATTATATACAACGTTACATATTTGTTTACAAAACACTCTCAAAAATTTTGCACCTATTGACAAAGCTGTGAATTAAAATTTCACGATTGGCGACGAATGATTCTCTGATTGACTTTTTCAATTTATAATATACAATATACACTAACTTATGATACGATTCCCCAAATATTGTTCAAGCTGCCAACTTTAATACGACAAATTGTGTGGCTCCATTCGAGCGTATCCGAACCAGAAATACCCTGTACTAATCAAAATCTAGGTTTCAATTAATTTCATTAACTACGTTTTTGCTAAACAGTTATATTTGTAAAATATTCAATAAATTACTTATTTATTTATTGATAAAATCGTTCGTACATATTCTTTGATTTCCTTTCAAAATCGGTTAAAAAACACAGGTGTTATTTAAGGGTACATCCGACTGATCGACTACCACAAAGGGTATTATTGATTTAAAATATAGCAACTGTCTTATACTAATTTCTGGCACCTTATTGAGCATACCCTTTGCTTGTTGCTCTTTTTTGCAGGGTATAGAAAAAGAAATTGGCTGACAACAAAACTTGGTAAATTACTCAAGCATTATACCGTTCGCTTATACCCTAGATTTCCATCAAGTGTTGTCTCAGCCACAGCTACCTAGTATTTTATGAAATAATCTATTCATATGTAATTAGCACACAGCAGATTAACAACAATAAATTAATTAGGCTTAGACTCACTGTATGCATTGCAAATGACACCAAATCGTTAGGAAATCGCTTATATAATATCTTTGCATTATCGATAAGAAGATAAACAGATATATGTGTGTGCAGTACCGTTATATAAATGAGTTATATGTACATATGCTACAATTGGTGTATAGTAGTTCAAAGCTAAACAAAGTCGAGATAAATGAAAGCCGTGCCGACAAAAATGTGCGCCAATTTCCACAATTTTAATTATCCAATATTTGTATGTTAAATATGGATTGTTTACATTTATCTAGCGCTTGATTACAGTTATAAATTCATTTGAAATGAGTAGAAACAGAATACTGTCGAGCGCAAAATTTATAAAGAAATTTCTTAGATTTGATGCTTTGTTATACCCTGCACCCTATATGGTAAAGAGGGTATGCTCAAACACAGAAGTGTCAAGAGAGAGCTAAAAAAGTAAGGCAAAATAAAATGAAAGTGGAAATGAGGCCAGAAAGCATGACATGCCAATAAAAAGGTTTTGAAAGTAAAGCAATAACCGGCTGAATAATACCCTGCACTCCACCTGCAAGAACGTACTGTTTCTCTATGTGTAGTATTATTATACCCTGTACCCATTGAAAATGGGAAAAACAGGGTTAATAACTTTGTTTATAATGCCATTGTTTTAATAAATATTCAGAAGGCATACAAATTTTGTGTTTTTAATTTATTGAAGTTTATTTATTTTATGATCTCCCAAATCAGAAGACAATCGAGAAGTTCACATCTGCTGAACTTAAATCTTATCTTTTGAAATAAATAACCTATTAGACTGAGTGAGAAAGTCTATTAGAGTGTGGGAATTTTTAAAACTAAATTTTTCTTGCTAATACTATTGTCAAGCTTAATTTAGCAGCATTAATTATAATATATATAAGCCAGTAAGGTCGCAGTTGATCAGTCGGGCGAAGCCAACAGTGCAATAACCTGCACGCTACATTGCAATAGCTTACAATATAATAATTGCAATGCTTCTTCTTCGTATTGCTAGAAGCCAACAACATTTTCTTTCTTTGCAGAATAGATTAATATAATGCCATACATAATAAAGAGACAGGATACAAAAATTTGAAGGAAACTTGATTTGCTTCTGGTATACACCTACCTTTATTCCAAAATTGTTGCCAAATATACAAACTGACTGATAAACGGACTAGATTGACTCAGCTTATCGCCTATTCATTAATATATCCTTTTTCAGATCTAACACGCCTCTTTTCGGCTATTTAAAACATTTGCAGACGGTTTTAATTCACTTTTTTGACCATTTTCAATTCAAATTTGTTGGTATTCGATAAGCCAATGCAGTAAGATTCTATTTTTTAGATTTTTGAATTCATTATTTGCAATAAAGTATCAATATCTTTTGCATATTGTAATACTAATATTAGCCCGAAAATAAATCCTAAATCATGGATCGAAAATTATCACTTCACAAATGCACTTTTCGTGTGAATCCCAAAATATTCTACTGCAGAATATGAATTTTGCAAAGTAAAAGTCCGTTAGTGCAACCGATTCCGATTCCAATTCCGGCCGATATAGACGACTCAACGCACCTGTTGAATGGCACCAACTGAAAAAGCTGTCAGATTTGCGAAGCAACTGGCGACAAAACCGGAAATTGGAAGCTACGCGAACAGCTAAAGTCTACGGCGGAGCACGACATCGTTGAGATGACTGCGAAACACGAATGCTGCCCACACCGAGGAAACCCAACGAATGCCCCAAAAAGCACAGTCGCGTTAAGATTTTTTGGGTATTAAAAGCTTTTATATTGTAGCTGTGTGCTTGGGTCGCTACCTGTACCGTTAAACGAAGTCAAAAGCTTTCGCTGTCGACGGTAGGTTTAATTTTAGCCACGATTCCTGCTGAAAGTTACGCCTTTTGTTTGTACAAAGGTAAGTATAAAAGCAAGGCTGTAAAATGATTATAAGAAGAAGAAAGAAGACAATGTTCGAAATTGATGGAGACTTCGAAATATGCAATATATTGTACAATAAGTAAAAATGTATCATTTATCAATATTAAAGAAAACTAAAAAAATGTTTTTTTTTTAAAGTAAAGTACAATTTTTTGTATTCCGAAAAAATTATATTTATAATAAATATTCTTAGGATTATTACCTCCAAACTTTCATAGAGCCGTCAAACAGCCAAAATGTAAGCGGGCAGAGATCAGCAGTCTGCCGCAACTACTGGTGCACAACGTTCGGCCAGCGAGAGTTCGGTCAGTGAGAGTTCGGCCACCGAGTGTTCCGCAAGCGAGAGTTCGGCGAGCGAGTGTTCGGCGAGCGAGAGTTCGGCCTGCGAGAGTTCGTCCAACGAGAGATCTGGCAAGGGGAATTTGGCCAGCGAGTCGCACATAAATTAATCCCCCCGATGATTGGCGTCCGAGCAAAGCGATGACGCATAGGACGGATTCTCCTGGTACTTTAAAATGTTAAAAAAATAAAACTCTGAACTATAATAAGAAGTTATTATCTATACTAACTAAACAAAATAATGAGGTACGATTACAAAACTAAAATCTACTAAAATATCATACTGCTGGTTTATCAGGAGCTTGTTTTAATAACTTTATCTCGCTTTACAGAATACAGAGTGACCAATCACATTTTTGTAATTTCGCCGAAAAATATTCTGATATAAATATATCGGTTTAAAATAAATATCGATATATTGATATTTTGATATACATATTAAAAACAAGCCTAGTCTTGACAACATAAACAGAGTTGCTAAAAATCTGGAAACTTCATATTTATACAAATTATTGTAGACCTTTGGGAGACGCTGTAGTATATAGCATGCTATTGCAGTACGAGTTTAAAAATACTTAACTCTATATCGTTCCGAGACGCAGCACAAATTTGAAAATAAAAATAAACTCGATTTTCGCAACTAATTTTGAGAAAACACCCAAAATAATTGAATAATACTACAGAAAGTACACGAAATCAAAAAGGAAATATGCATTTTCAGTTCAAGAAGGACCATCCGTTCGACAAGCGTCGCGCAGAGGGGGACAAGATGCGACGCAAGTATCCGGATCGTGTGCCCGTGATTGTGGAGCAGGCGCCGAAGACCCGTCACGCCCAGATGGATAAGAAGAAGTTCTTGGTGCCCAGCGATCTGACAGTGGGTCAGTTCTACTTCCTGATCCGTAAGCGCATACATCTCCGTCCAGACGAGGCTCTGTTCTTCTTCGTGAACAACGTGATACCGCCAACATCCGCCACCATGGGCCTCCTGTATCATGAGCACCGTGATGCCGACTACTTCCTCTACATGGCCTACTCCGATGAGAATGTCTATGGCCAAGAGCGATCGTAAATCTGCTCAAGTTTTGAGTACTTACTCCATTTCGCCAAAATAAACGATCTCTCTGCATTATGATAACATCTACGGATGCTACAAAAGTTGTTACGCATGTTCTTCATAAATATTGTTCGATATGCTGTTAATTAACTAGACAAATTTGAAATGACTGCTGCCGATTGATTGGAATATCTATATTTAAAAGACACTAACAAAAAGCGAAACAAGCGATTTGTCAATTTAATTAACAAGCGGACGCGAAACGATAAGCTAAGTATCGTATCAGAGCGGCATAAACCAAATTTATTTGTTGCGTGAACGACATTGTTGTTTTATAGACTTTTGCAAAACCGCAACAAACACGAGAGATGCGGCAAATTATTTAAGTATTTACTTTTATTTATGTTAATCTTGACATAAGCGCATTAGCTCAGCCATGCCTTCAGATTCACTTTGGGCAGCTGGGGATCATCGCAGCGTATCAGATGATTGCTGCAATAAGATTAAGTATAGATTAAATTAAATATTAACCAAATTCAGTTATGAGATTAGCACAAATAAGGATATCTGGTTTTTTTTTTTTCAAATCAATTCAAAATATAACTCTTTTGCAATTAGTTTACAAAAATTAAAATTAGGTAAGAAGAAGAAGCATTGCTGCTACGCTTCGTGTGCCAGTTTCATAAAATTGTATTTAAAATATAGGGTAAAGGGTATTCTATATTCTGCCCCGTCCACATTTTTTTTGTTTGGTTCTACACAGGGTACAAAAATTCAATAACATTGTTTTGCGATAAATTATCCAAACCGATTGTCATACCAATTGTTTGAAGCATATCTTCGGTGTTTTAAAATTTACAGCGTCTATAGAAATTGCTATAACTAGTTACATACCAAATTACAAATCAATAACTTGAAAACTGTGGCTACAGTCGCTTTTTGCGATTTGCTGGGGAAGGTGGGGAGGTATCAAAAATTTCAAACAAACTCGTGCTGCTTACTGAATAGAAGAACCTAAATTCTAACTAAAGTGTCTCTAGCTCTTATAGTTCCCGAGATCTCAGTGCTTATACAAACGGACAGACGGACGGACATGGCTATATCGACTCGGCTTGTCGTCCTGATGAAGAATATATATATATACTTTGTGGGGTCTGCGATGCCTCTTTCTGAGTGTTACACTAACTTAATACACCCTTTTTACTTTTTTTAAAGTAAAGTGTCTAAAAACGCACCAAACTAGTTTGTAATGAAACACAACTCACCCTGGAAAGTCTGGCTGGATGAAGGCGGACATGGGCACTGCCTGCAGAGTTAAATGATCCGCATTATCGCATATTAGTCTGGCCATACTCGCCTTGCGCACCTCGCGCAGTTGCGCCGGGCTGAATGCGGTTGGATTCGTCTTGGGCTCATACTCGTAGAAGTAGCGATCGCCGTGCTTGAAGCGCGCAAACTGATCGGCAATGATCTCCGCAAAGGTAACGCCCACAATGCCATCCTCGACGGCCTGTTCCATCAAGCCGCCAACCCACAAATCAATATCGTTCGGCGTACGATAAACGCTCGCTAGCTTGGCGCCAATCTATAAGAGGAGGGTATCGAAAAAAGGATTTGAGAAACAGAGCTATTAGCTGGAGAAGATCCGTACTAACATCCTTGGGAAACTGATTGAAGTTTTGGAGCTTTGCAGCTCCCATCACCTCCAGATAGTCGTTGTAGCAGCGCAGTCCCTGATCGCGACCTCTTTGTATGTTCAGTGCGGCCAGGTCCAGGCCAAAGGGATTATCGCCACGAAACAGAAATCGGCTGAGCTATAAGTCAACGGTATTTACAAATATACTCATTAATATACCCTATAAACACCGAACACTTACGCCGTGGCTTATGGAACTGTCCACATGCTGCATGGGCTGAGTGTAAAGCGTGCGCAGCATATCATCAAAGAATTCGCGTTTGCGCATGCGCGACGGATTGAACATAACATCCGGAATGTTAATCACCTCATCCCGTATGCCGAATTTGCCATCCACACTGTAGAAAATATGTTTATTAATTATAGATATATATTGGTAAATAGTTAGTAAAATTTAATAAATTAAAAATATATGGACGGGGCAGATCAGTGGGACGGAAGCTACAGTCGGACGTAACCGACAGTAGGAGACCCTTTACTTTACTACTACTAATAATATATGAACATACAAACACAGTCAAAGGCACGCACACTAACCTACACGCGTATGCAAGGCACACACCCCCCCCCCCCCCCACCCCTCTGCCTAGTGCGGCAAATTGTCCATTCCATATTTTCGCTGTTTCTTATCCGATCGGAACGAAATTCACAGAGTCAATAGAAAATGTCATTAGCTAGTTACGTACTAAATTACAAGGCAATAACTTTAAAGCTGTGGCTGCAGAAGCTTTTTGCGGTTTGCGGGGGAAGGGGGGAAGTTATCCAAAATCTAAAACAAACTCGTGCTGCTCGCGAAATAGGAGAATCTAAATCCCGAATATGGTAGCTCTTATAGTTGCTGAGATCTAGGTGTTCATACGGACGGACAGACAGACAGACAGACGGACAGACGGACATGGCTATATCGACTCGTCTTGTCGTCCTGATCAAGAATATATATACTTTATGGGGTGTGCCACGCCTCCTTCTGGGTGTTACACACATTTCCTCTTTGCACTAAACTAATAGACCCTTTTTACTTTTTTAAAGGGTCTAAAAAATTGTTATTGTTATAAAGTTGTAGTTTTAAAAGAGTTTTAGCTTTAGTAACAGTAATATCTGAGATCCGATCTGATATACTATTTACCTGGAGTGCCCCATGCGGAAGGCAGCGCCGGAGAATTCGTTTGTTATCGCCGGATTCACATCCACGTTGTAGTCATTGGCGTATCCCTGCTGCAGTGGCAGCAAACCGAAGCGTTTCATCTGCTTCACGCCAATCACAGCCGGCAGATACTCGTTGTAGGTGATGTGCTGCAGTTCGGCGATGACGACGCGACGCGCCTCCTGGTAGAGCCACTCATCGGTGGCCGACGGATGCAGCTGGTTCAGTATGCTGGCAATGCGGTTGTGTTCCCGTGCAAACACAATTTGCAGCGCGATGAGCGAAATTATCTGATTCGTGCGTCCATCGCCTGATCAAGATGAAAATCGTATTGGGAGTTTTGATTAAATTTTGGGGTAAAGATTTAAAACTCGTAAAAATGGTGTGAAACAAATTGTAGTTGGGTCTAAAACTTGGGTATTTTGAAATATTTCTAAGAACTAAAATACCTTAACATAAGCTCTATTTCGAATAGGAAATAGATGATCAGTTTAGCCGTCTATTAATTTACTGGGAGGCACCGCCACCAATCCCCAGGGGATTAAGACTGCCGAGCTCTATGACCTAACTCTCTCTCTCTCCCTGGCTTAACTCTCACTGGTCTAACTCTCGCTGACTGTACTATCGCTGGCTAAACTCTTCATGATCGGACTCTCGCTGGCCGAACTTTCGCTAGACCAACTCTCGCTGGCCAAAGTCTCTCTGGCCTAACTTTTCGTAGTCCAACTCTCGTCAGCGAAACTTGCGCTGACTGAACTCTCTCTGGCCTAACTCTCACTAGCGTAACTCTCGTTAAGTGTACTCTCGCTGGCTTAACTCTCTAGGAACGAACTCTCGCTGACGGAACTCTCGCTGGCCGAACTCTCGCTGGCCGAACTCTCGCTGGTCGAACTCTCGCAGGCCCAACTCTACCCTTTTTACCTTTTTTTGTATACTAAATTAAATATATAAAATCTGTTATTTGGTTGTATTACTTCAATGTTTATAGTGACTAATGCAAGAATTGGCAAGTTTATATACTATTTGTCGCATAAGAAATACTAAATCCTAAATAAATAAATTATAGTTTTTACCACTTACCGGACTTGAAGCAGGTTTTGCCGGGTTCGGTGCTGCCGCAGGCATCCTTGTCGTTGGTCAGGGGTAGCAGCTCCCGCCCAAAGTCGCTGAACATGCGCAGCTGGCCGTTGCGGAAGGTGCGCAGGTCCCTGGAGGCCTCCTCGTTGGAGCCGTAGGTGGGCGAGGCGTCGATGAAGTGGGTGACCTTGCTGCGCTGCCTGCCGTAGCTCAGCCTGCAGTCGGCACTGGGCACCAGCGACAGCCTGACGAGATTCAGGCAGCGCACACCAAAGGCGCTGTAGAATTCATCATCCTCGGCCACGGTTATGGGCAGGCAGGCGAAATGCCGCTTCTGCGGTGGCAGGATGCTCTTGCCACCGGCGGCGCAGCATTGAATCAAACCTCCGTTCTGGTCCAGACGCACCGAGGCGGATTGGGAGACATCGTGGGCCAGCAGCTGGCCAAACTGCATGACCAGCAGATTGTGCTTGTGATGGGGTCGTTCCACGTCCGCGAAGAGCGTGCGCGAAATGTCGCGGGCGCTGAGCAGCGGCGAACCGTCGGTGGCGTGTAGGCGTGGCGTCCAGATGCCATCCTCGTAGGCGGGCGGCAGCAGGCGCTCCATGGGCTGTCCCGCAGCGCCCCAGTGCGAGCGTTGCGCCAACGGATTGTTGCAAGTGCCGTCGATGCTGCGATAGCTCTGAATGCTACGACAGATCGGAGGGGGTTGGCAATGTTGCGCCAAGGGGGTTTTGGAGAACTTGACCTGGACATTGTTGGTCATAAAGTCGTCGGCCGGCACCTGCTCCTTCTTGCCAAACAGCTGCGTGGTGATCACCTGCTCCAGCGCATTGTTCGACAGCGCAAAGTTGTGGAAATCCTCCTTGGGCGTCGAGTGGAAAACCATGCCATGCGTAAAGTCCGGCAGGCCCCTGTGCACCTCCATCTGCGCAATGCCGTGCATCAGATGCTCAAAGTTCTTGCGCGCCTCCTCTAGCACATCGGGGGGCAGGAATGTGGGCAACGCCGCCCGCCTTTCCTTGCTCTCCCCCGCCGTATGATTCTGTCCCGTTTGGCAGCAATAGCCGAATTTCCCAGAGGGAAGATCGCAGATCTGGGGCTTCTGGTGCGCGTCCATGCGCACGTGCGCCGGACACTGAATTTGGGGCACGCATTTGACGTTGACGCACGTGTTGCACTTCAGCAGCAGGCCACTCTTCAGCTTACCTGTAATGAGGCGGTCATGAGTACGATTTAACCTACAAGTCCGCCATGGCTAACATGGCAGTGTTGGCAGTTTAGCGGGAATTTGAAGAATTCTAATTTTGTACTTGCACTTAATGGGCAACCAAAAATAGCCAAAATAACTATAAACAGCTAAGAATACTTATTGATGAATAAATAAAATATATCAATTGTTAAAGAGTGCAAAACGTTCTGATAAGATAAGAGCTGACGGGAAATTCGCTGTCATGGCATCACTGATCGGTACGTGAGCTAATGCAACTGTAAAAACTGCAGTGTTGCAGTTGATTGACCCTAACGGCAATTTCTCGCCATTTTGTCGGACTTTAAACTCACCTGCATCGTCTGCATGCTCGTGCTCCTTTTCCGTTTCTTTAACATCATTCTGCCGCAATGAGAACGCGCCTGCGTGCATTAACTGCAATAGCATTAATGTTACATGCAAAACGCATATTAAAGCACAAAACTTGCGCATTTTAAGTTTTTAATGCGCTTCAACTGCAATGCAAAACGTTCTCCAATTTAACGGTGCTTAAGAATGAGTGTGACCAGCGTGCCGTAAAAGCTAAAATCCACTAGGCTCGATGCCGGCCTCTCAACAAGTTCAAGTTCGCACTGCTCTGTCAAACAGGCTTGGCAGCACAAACTTATTGTATAAAATTATAATTTATGGCTAAAATGCTGAAATATTTTCTCTAAAATTTAAGTGCATTAACAATAATGTAAAATCAATTATTTAATTGCTATTTACTATTACGAGCAATAGGTGGCGCTAAAGGTCGCTGCGAACAAGAATGAGTTCGAGTGAACAGTGGGCATCTCACTCACACCTACGACCTGCAATGCTGCCGTCTCGCTCACCAGGCCGGCATGCGGCCTTAAGCCTCTTCGATGTGCAGCTATCGACTATCGACTTATTCGATATGCGCGTATCGATGTATCGTCCGCCATATTTGTTCGTGCCAGTGCAGCGGTACGGCAACGCCGCAACTCGCTTTGTACAGGGACAGCTCGTCGTTACGCTGAGAACTGAAGAAATGAAGAAATGAAGAAAATCATGTGAAAATTACACGAAATTGATGCGAAAAAGTTGTACAATTATGCACTAGACGCGCCCAGCGATTATTCGAGTGTGAATCGAGCAAGCCAAAACAATTTTCATCGCAAGTGCATGCAATTTCAATGTTCGTAGCGAGCTTCGTTTTTTAGTATATATAGCCAAGTCTATGGACGGTCGATGCGTGAAAATATTTCTATGTGTAAGTGTGGGTGTGTAAGTGTGTGTGTGCCTCTGTGTGTGCGTGTGCGTGTGTGGATTCGATCAGAAAATTGCACAAATTTGTATTTTTGCAACAAACAAGTGAAAACTGCGCCACATATATACAAGCGTACTTATGTACAATTGTACATACATACAGACATGTTGGCTCAAAGTTCGATACGGTACAGACACACACATGCACACATGCATGTATGGGTGTATACATAAAAAATATATAATATTTTCGGAGCACATCCCTTGCATCATCATCATCAGCAGCAATACAGCTAAATAATATCATTATAAATCGAATGCAATGAATACAAAAAAACACAAATCCAGAAATGAAAAATCTTAAATGAAGCATAAACGAGATGATGACGGCGACGGCGAAGTCGACTGCGACGTCGACAGCGGCAGCGACAAGCGCTTGTAACGAGAAATGCATTACAATTGGTGCAATGCAAACGAATTGCAAGTGTTTAAAGCGTTTAATTTGCCTGTATAATATGCCTAACAAATTGCAATAAATCCACAAAAATAAGCAGAAAAACAATTTGTGAAAAACGCGAAAATTTAAACTCGTTTTGTTCTTGCATTCGGCATTAACATCAAAGTGTAACACATGTGGTTGTCCCGCTCTCGCACACGCAACCGCAGCACCAAGTAAGCCGCATGCGAGAGCGAGACATATAGCGCTTCAAAATGAAACGAAAAATCAACGAGAGAGCGCGCAAAAATCCAAAAGCAAATTGTACAATCAAAAGAAAAAACAAAAGGAAATCAAAAAGTGGACAAAAAGTGCATAATAAAATAATAATAATATTATCACAAAATAGGCTGCATTGCAGTTGAATAATCTGTTTAAAGCACTGCTAGTTAATTGCAAGTAGCTATATATGTAAAATCATGCATAACTTACGATCTGGCCACGATTGCCACCTTATGCACAGTGGTGCCGAAAATGGTTTTTTTTTAAATGCCTAAATTTGAATATAATTTTTATTTGTAATTAATTGTTTTTATTTAATTGTTATTCAAGAATAATATAAAAAATTGTCTATATATTATATGCATTTTTTGTGCATATTTTTTAATATTAATTGGCAACCCTGCATGCGGCACTTGATTCGCATTAAAACCAAAAATTTTCGATTTTTCGCTTTTTTATATATCTTTAATAAAAAAATTAAATAACATTTGGATTCTATCTTTCGGCTTATTCGGCATTTTTGTTTGCAATTTGCTTAAATCAAAATAATATATTAAATACAGTTAAATTATGGTATATATATAGCGTATATATATATAACTTGTCAAGCTGCCAAGAAGTTAGTAGCCTTGTTACTTGTAACTTGTTTAATAATAAAATATATAAATGTTTAACAAAAAATAAATAAACAAAAAACAAGTGTAATTTGTCTGTTGCATTCAAACTGCATGAATCGCATAAAAGTTTCAATTAAAACATAATACACAAGATTCAAATTGAATTTAGTGCAAATAAATGGCTAGAAGGAAATATAATTAATAAAAAAAAAAAAATTTAGTGCGCTCTTCAAACAAAAACTAATACAGACATTCATCCATTGCGCACGTGAGTGCGACAGTGTGAGCCTCACTCGCAAGCAAGCGAGACAGCCTATGGCCTGTGAACGTGTTGTGTGCGTGTGTGTGTGTGTGTGTGTGCGTGTGCTGCCAAATGTAAAGAGCACGAGAGAGCGCTACCGGAGAGACACTCTCTGAGGGAGCGTGCAGCGTCGAGAGCGGTCTCTGGCTAGCAAGGCGCGACAATTTGTAAACGTTGTTGTAGTCAGTGTTGCCAGAATTTGCCAGCAAACATAAATAAATAAAGCTAAGAGAAAAAGCTACAAAAATAGGACAGATTAATAAAAAAAAAACAAGACAAAAAATGACAGATTTTTTATTAAAAAAAACAAACAAAAAAAAAACAGAACAAACTATGTTTAATCTAAATAAAAAGAAATAAAGTAGCTAAAAATGGTTTATGCAGTTAATAAAACCATAGAGTAAACCTATATTAAGCTTAAATAATTATTTTAAAATAAAATGGCTTTATTTAAGTTGACGATCATTAATTTAATCATTAATTTTTGTATATTTAAATTTACAGAGTGTAATGCCATATATCGCTGGTTCATATGATTAAAATTCTCGTTTGTATGAACAAAATTCATATCAAGATCCTGACATTGATATTCATATTACAAAGCACTAAATATATACACTTGTTTCTACAAATGCATTGAAATTATTAAATTTCACTTTGCAAGAAGTTACTACATACAATAATAGTATACCATAAAAAAATAAAATAAACAATTAAATTAGAATAAAAAATATTGTCACAAATAAAGAGTTTCGATATTTTTAATAAACCAATAACATGATGAAAAAACAAAGTTTGTTAAAAAAAATGTTTGTACATTTTGAACATTTTACAAGTTAGCTGCTTGATCTAGCCATAAATAAGTTAAGCTGGCATCACTGACTGTAGTTGTATTTGTAGTGGTAGTTGCGTTTTCAGCACAGAGAGAATGACGAATTACAAAACCTTTGGCGGGCGAAAACAAAAAAGAAAAGCGAAATATCGGAATACGCCAAGACTCGATACTGTTTATGCGTGCAGTGTTATTGTTGTTATTCAGTTTGTTTGTTGTTATTTGTGAACGCTAACGCGTATACTTTTGCAACTTGCAGCGAACATAACCTCAAACTTACCGCTGCAGTCGGGGAAGTCGTCGTCATCAGCGTCAGCGTCAGCGTCAGCGTTGTTGCAGCCACAGACACTTGATTTGATAAACAGCAGCATCGTCGTCGCCTGTGAAACGAGGCGAGCATGAATGATAAAATAAAATCACCTTCGGCGCAGAGCGGCAGCGTCGGCAGCGCTGCTTCAGCTGCCACAGCTGCTGCTGGGGCAAGCGCTGGTGGCGCCACACCGCCCACATCAGGACCACCCACGCCGAACAACGGCAGTGATGCAATCATACAGCAGGCCGGCAACGTGCCCCATCCCTATGGCGGCCCACCTCCAGGCTCCGCACCTGGTGCACCTCCCGATCCCGCTGCCGTCATGTCGCACTATCACCACTTGCATCAGCAACAGCAGCAGCAGCCACAGCCGCAGCATCCGCAGGGCCCACCATTGCCACCGCACATGCAGCATCATGGCGGGGCAGCCCCGCCGCCGCTTCCAGGTGCATCGGAGCATGCCCCCGGCGTAAAGGACGATTATGGGGCAGCGCATTTGCCCCCGCCGCCCGGCGTGCAACACCAGCATACGCATCCTGCCTACGCGCGCTATCACACCGGCGATCCCAACATGGATCCCTACCGCTATGGCGCACCTCCTGGCAACAAGCCGCCGCACCAGCAGCAACAGCAGCAGCAACAACAACAGCAACAACAGCCGCAAGGTCCAGGCGGTTCACCGCAACGACCGCCACAACAGCGCTATATACCCGGTCAGCCGCCCCAGGGCCCAACTCCCACACTCAACTCCCTGCTGCAGTCGTCGAATCCGCCTCCCCCTCCCCAGCATCGCTATGCCAACAACTACGATTCACAGCAAGCGGCAGCAGCAGCAGCAGCCGCAGCTCAACAGCAACAGCAGCAGCAGCATCAACAAAATGCTCAACAGCAGGCAGCTGGGCCACCTGGACCACCCGGACCTCTTCCTGGGCATGGTCCTCCTCCGCCGCCACAGCATCAGCCGTACGGCGCCCAACAGGGCGGCTGGGCGCCACCGCCCAGACCCTACAGCCCACAGCTGGGCCCCTCGCAGCAGTATAGGACACCTCCGCCGGTAAGTTGGGCCTTATCAGTTGTTATCAGCGTTATCAGCCGTTATCAGCGGCTATCAGATCAGCAGATGCTCGACTCAAACCGACGCTCAGACATACTGACACACTTCACATGCCAAAGTAAAACGTGAAAAACGTAAATAAAAATAAAAGAAATAAAACCGGCAAACAATAACATGAAAAGGTAGCGCCGAGTTCAACCACAACAACAGCAACAACAATCACAACAAACACCACAACAACAACAACAAAAAGCTGTTGCCACCACCTGACACAAAACCCAAAAATTCGCTCGCTTCCCTTTGCCCATCCCTTCGTCTGTCTGTCTGCCAGTCCGCATGTCTCTGCGTGTGTGTATGTGTGTGGCTTGAACTCTCTGCATTGGTGTGCGTGGCACAACTGGTAATTAGAATATGGCAAAGAAAACCATAAGCCATAAACCATAAACCATAGAGCATCGTTTCAATGAAAGATGCTCATCGCCTGCAGTTATTAAAGTTACAAGCTCGATAGGGAAAACGCAATAGACATATGAATTCAAGCAAGAACAACTAAACATTTCTTCAGTATTTCTTTGCTTTGATGAAATCAACTATTTTGACAAGACAAGGTTATTAAAAAGGTTATTAGACCCTTTACTTTAAAAAAGTAAAAAGGGTCTATTAGTTTAGTGCAAAGAGGAAATGTGTGTAACACCCAGAAGGAGGCGTGGCAGACCCCACAAAGTATATATATTCTTGATCAGGAAGACAAGACGAGTCGATATAGCCATGTCCGTCTGTCCGTCTGTATGAACACCTAGATCTCAGCAACTATAAGAGCTAGAGACACCATATTCTGGATTTAGACTCTCCTAATCAGTAAGCAGTACGAGTTTGTTTTAGATTTTGGATACGTCTCCCTCTTCCCCCGCAAACCGCAAAAAGCTACTGGAGCCACAGCTTTAAAGTTATTGACTTGTAATTTAGTCCGGAACTAGCTTATGGCATTCTCTATTGACCCGATTTCGATTCGATCGGATAAGAAACAGCGAAAATATGGAACGGACAATTTGCCGCACTAGGCAGAGGGAGGGTGGTGTGCCTTGCATACGCGGGTAGCTTAGTGCGTGTGCGTCTGATTGTGTTTGTATGTACATATACTCAAAGTAAAGGGTCTCCTACGGTCGGTTACGTCCGACTGTAGCCTCCGTCCCACTGATCTGCCCCGTCCCTATATTTTTTATTATGTAAAGCATATTTGAATCAAATGCATTTGACGCATAATTTTATTGTGTGCTTGAGATGTGCACTTTAATTATACTTTTCAACCTGTTAGATGTTCAAACTATTCTACTTTTAGTTATTATTCCATTTCTAGTCACAAATGCGACTCAAATTATGCCTTTATCTTTTGAAGTGTAGGTTACCCCTACCTTAGTTTCACTGCAGGCATACCTGCCTACCTCAATATGCCAATAAAAATAGTTCTGTAATTATATCTATAGCATTAATATTACAATTACAGTTGCTAATAACTATATTTTTTATAAGATACCCCTTTGGTATATTTGCAAGTGCAAGCAACTCTTAGATCGAAGCTAATTATCAATTGGGGCTCACATACGGTACTTTAACGCTTCTCCTTTAAACTCGGCATTTAGAAAGTAGCATACAGATAAGTTTACTGTTGTAATAAAATATATTTTACCTGTTAAGATATCAGGGAAATATATTTATTTATCTATTAATTAAAAACTAAAATTACTCAAAAACAAACTATTGCTTTGCGGTGGTTTATTAAGAGATCAGAAGGTTGTTTTCTTTCCAAATCCACAAATAGAACAGCAGTAAAAACAAAGTTTAGTTAAAACAATTAGAGCCATCTCAGAATTATTAGTTCCAAACTTATCATATTTAAACCAAATAGACTATGCTGTTAATACTTCGAATCCAATCTAAAATGTTTCTATGAAGTTTTCAATTATCGAGTTTTATTTTGCTAATGCTGAAAATAATTTCTATTTGTTCTATTGAAGCTTAGTTCCGATAATGCTAAAGATAATTTCGATTTGTTCTCAGTTCGCTTTCAATGCTCGAGTTGTCAGTTTAATCCTTAATTCAGCCATGCATCATCAAAACTCTGTGTCTGTCTGTCTGTTCTGTTCTGTGCATATTACAATTTTTGCCTGCGTGTGCGTGTCTGTTTTATGAAATAATAAACAGAGGGAAGGACCTGGTGTTTTCTATTATTTTTTGTGTTGCGTTCAATTCTATTTTGCTCGACTCCCTTCAATCCGTACCCGGCTTTTAACCTACCACCATTAAGGCAGCGCACAGCCAGAGGATGCAATTCCCTTCCGCTTCCCTGCCCCCTGCCCCCTGTTTCGAATTACTGCCATACACAATATTATCAGCCGTTCGGTCGCCTTTCTCTGCATGTTCGTTCCGTTCGTACGTTTGCTCGTTTTCCTCTATTCGTCTGTTGGTACGGTTCGGCTGTTTGTTGGTTCGGTTCGGTCGTTCGGTTTGTTCGTCTGTTCGGTTCGTTCGCTGTCTGCTTTTCTGCATCTGCGACACAGCTTGCGACCCTTGCTGCATTAATTCAAGTTCCACTTCAGCCCTGGCGTGCTCATTGCTGCTTTTGATTTTCATCCATGATGAGTTTTCCCTTTTTGCTCGGCTTCTCTCTCTCTCTCTCTCTCTCTTTCTCTACACACACACACACACACAAACGTAAACACAGGCGCACGCACACAAGCGCAGAAAAAGGTCCCTTGCCGGTATGCAGCAAAACCATCCATTCATGTTTCCTGTCACCCCGTACTGGACCAAGTGTTGTTGTTGTTGTTGTTGCCTGTCCGTACTGCCGGCTTTGCAGCACACACAGATACACACACACACACGCACACACACTGGTGTCTATTGCTGGCAGCTCCCATTAGATTTATTGCCACGTTTTACTTTGGTCTGGCATTTGCAACTATGCAACCTCCCCTGAAACCCTGCACCCTCCTCCTCCCTTCTCCATCCCCCTGTCGGGCTGACACGCTGCTGCTGTTGTTTTGCCGTTGCGAGCAACATTTATTACGGCCTCAGGGGGAGTACGAACGTGTGTGCGTCTGGGTGCGAGTGTGGGCGTATATCTATATATATATGTTTATGCGTGTGTGTGTGTGTGTGTATGTGTAGACTTCACTTGTTTTTGCCGGTGTACGATTGCCGTTTCATGCAATTAAAATACAATCCTTCGATGTCAATGTCTGCAGCATTTTTATTCCTCTTTATCCTATATAGTTTGAATTTTCCAAGTTACAGTTACAAGCAGGGTTTGTCTGAGATCCCGAGAACGTTTTACAGATGGATTAAGTTGCGAAACAATTGATAGGAATAAATCAATTAATATAATTTCTGATTAATTGAAAATAAAGCTAGAATTATTGGAACCAGCCCGAAAAGGGAATCTCGATGCTATGTTTCGTTTATTTTCAACTCTGCTTTCCAACCGGTTTATAGAGCTGTTTGGAAATGATCAATATTATTTCGAATACAATCCAATACTAGCTTATGGCAAATAATATTACATCTTGAACACTATATCAATATTATATCATGTCGAAAAATGTTCTATTTAAGTTTTTGCTCTTAATTAACAATTATTATTCAATTCATTCACAGACAAACACGTCCAGAGGTCAATCACCATATCCGTCGGCGCACAGTCAAAACTCAGGTTCCTATCCAAGTTCACCCCAACAACAACAGCAGCAGGCGCAACAGCAGCAACCCACACAGCAGTCCGGCGTGGTCGGAGGACCGCCAGGAGGACCGGGCGCCCCGCCCCCAGGGCCTGGGCAGCAGCAGCAGCAACAACAGCAGCAGAACACACCGCCCACATCTCAATATTCGCCGTACCCGCAAAGATACCCAACGCCGCCAGGCTTACCACCAACTGGGCCAAATCATCGAACTGCCTACACGACGCACCAAGTAAGAGAATAAATAAATAATAAGAATTGTCCCAATTGAATATTTACTTGAACTGAATTAAAACCAGCAAGGGCGAAGTAGATCAGTCGGAAGAGCTATACTGACGGACCTAACCGACAGTAGGAGATTCTGTACCTTGTGTTTTAATAATCGAGCAAATTGTCTGTTGCATATCTCCGCTGTTCCCTTTCCGATTGTAATATTGTATAATTAACATTATTAATAGAGCTTGAAAATTGTGGCTGCTGTATTTAGTATAGGAGAACCTAAATACGTTAAGTGAAGTTCTTAGCTCTTAAAGTTTGCGATATCTAAGAGTTCATACGGACGGACAGACGGACATGGCTATATCGACTCTGCTCGTCTGTCACGCCATTTTTCATTTGCACTAATTTAATATACCCTTTTGCACTTTTTTAAGTACAGGGACTAATTAATATGTAATACTAGGTTTATACTAAATGCATCCGATTTATATGCACATCGTGTACGATATTAATTGAAATTTGCAATTCTTTTTCTTATCATTTGCAGTATTCCGAACCAAATCGACCATGGCCCGGCGGCTCGTCACCCAGTCCTAGTCCTGGCCACCCATTGCCCCCTGCCTCGCCGCACCATGGGTCGCTGCAGCAACCGCCGACCCCGCATTCCGCTGCCGGAGGCCCACCCCCTAGCAGCAGTCCGGGGCATGCGCCGAGTCCATCTCCGCAGCCCTCGCAGGCATCCCCCTCGCCCCATCAGGTAATTAATTGCATTTGCTCTTTATGCATTCGATAAAACTCACTTTGATGATATATATAGTTAAACTGAACAGTAAGCTCAGTCTGTTGCCATAGATACAGACGCAGATGCATAATATTATCTGTGTAGATACAAGATACATAATTATCAATTGATATCTATATTTGTGATTATAATACTAGTTGTCTTTTCCTTGCCCTTCCACGTCGTTATCGCCACACTTTAGTCAATTAACTTGCCGTATTTCTTATCGTATTTCCGTGTTTTTACGGCCTTCTGCATTTAAATGTTGTTATTTTGCTTTTTTGTTTTGATCGGTGATTCTCGTCGTTTATACTTAACGGTCGCTTTGTAATTAAACCCAACCTTTCACTTGGCGGCATTTAGGGATGACACGTTGGGGATGAGTATCGGATAGATGCAATCGCACTGCATATATCGCAAGATATTAGGCAATAAGTTATGAAAGTAATAGAAAACTTTATAATTACTTAGCTTCTTTTTGAAAAGTATAGTTATAGCTGATATATGAAAATAATTTATTAAACTGAAATTGTCAGAAACAGTTAAAGGTAATATAATTTGCAAATTTAGACGTTGTTTTTTCAATATAAATAATATTTTTATAAGGTAGACCAACTCCAAACGTTGGAATTAAGAAGTTATTATGTCAAAACTGACAGTACAAATAAACAACAATCGATATAAAGATTTAATGTAGAGGTAACGGCACCAGATGAGGTGGTTAAGCGAGCCTTGAGTGTGTCTATACATAAAAATCTGTTTGTCCCGACTGACTGACTGGCTTAATGACATGTGAATTAATTTAATTGTTTGAAAAAAAAAACCACTTAGGACGGAACAGATCCGTCAGGTGGAAGATTACATACCACAGACATAACAGACAGTACAAGACCCGAAATTATACAACTTACGCAAAATTATCGATTTAATCGCCGACAAAAATAATCGATTAAATCGAATCGTAATCGAATCGAAGCCCAGCTCTAATGTGAATGTATAAATATATATATATATTGATAACTGAAAGATACAATGATTATTTCACATCTTTTTGTTGTTATATCCTAATGCGGTATTCACTTTAATCAGAGCAATTACCGATACCTGTTATCAGCGGTATCAGCCTCTCTTATTCCCAAACCCTTTAAAACAGAGGCCGATCTACACTTACATATAGACATGAAGGCATATATATGTATATACATATGTGTGTGTGGGGATCTTGTGTATCGGTAAACGTAGTTGATTTGTTCATTCAGCATGTTCCCGATACTTGCTGCTTGGGCTGTCCGTCGGACAGACCGTCCGTCTGTAGCCGCTGCCGTCTTTCACATTCCTTATATCAATTTTTCTACCCATTGCTCCTTTTATGTGGCTTGTTGAATGCGTGCACACGCATACATAGACGTCTTTAAGATACCGCAAAGCGCATATGTCGTGTATGTGTATGTGTATATATTTATTTGTATACAATATGCATGTATTTGGGTCAATGCCAAGGTCATTGTTGTTGCTTTCGGGCTATTCAAAGTTCCTCTTTTTTTTTATTTTCTTTTTGCCCTTTTTTTATGGCACGCTGTTCCAGCATCTACTTGCCGCATCTGGCCTTTTGGGCTTGTTAATTGCATTAAGTGCTGCAATTTGACGCTTTTCATTCATATCTCCTGCATTTTTAACTGTCTGAATTCTTAATTGTTTACTATTTTGTCTAGACTTAACTAAACATATCAGCCCACAAAATGTATTTCTATTTACATTCGAAAGAGTCTAATGGGGCAAAAAGGGGCGCCCAACACATGGGAATAACTAATGCGAGTTTAACGGTCCGCCGTTTTTTATGTTTTTTACTACTAGCGTCCCCTGTCTTGCATACTCAAATGTGTTCGATTGATGTGAATACTTTGTCGGGTGAATACACTGTAAATAATGTTTTATGAAGGTATAAAAGTTGGTAGAAAAGCTCTTACATCGGTAATATACCGTACGCCAATAACTTGGGCAAAAAACCATATAACAGTATAACAGTGTGAAAAATATAGCACCTACGATAATGCGCATACATAGTATAACATTAACTGCCCACAACAGCGTATGATCCGTATAACAGAATAATAATGCTTAACTGCAAGTAAAATAATTTAAAAAAACTTTCAAGCATAAAAGTTCGAATAACAATAAACAACTCGCTCAATAGTAGAATAACGTATGTATAACAGAATAGCAAGCCAAGTAGTATAACACTAATAAACTTGCATACTCACTCTACTCTATGCTGTAAACTTTGCACATTTATATCATAAAGAAACTTTCCAAAATTGTCATGAAATCTCTTATATTTAAGAGGTTTTTCTTTAAGAAACGCACAATTGTTTGCACATATTGTCTTAGAGTGATTTGATGTATACGTATGTACGTATGAACGTGGGTTTGTTTGTATGGGTTTATGATTGTTATAAATGATTTCATTGTGGCTATTCCCGCAGCGCTTGTTTTTTCCAAGTATTTTTTCTACACGCCGGCAAACATATGCGCATACATACAAACAAATACACACACACACACACTTGCAAGCAGCGAGAGAGCGGCAGAGAGCAAAGACCATAGTTGCCACTTAAAAAAATATGCTCAATGAGTTTCATGTAATTAAATAAAAAATCAAATGGCTCAAAACAAAATATTTTCTCTTAAAAATAAATCAAATGAAAAAAACACCATTTTTGGCACCATTGTGCACCGTAGTGGCAACCATGGCGTAGTCGCAACTACAAACGTGAGCCGCCTTCAGTTCGAACAGCGTGGCCCCATCGTTCATATAAAACATTATAGCAGGCTTTTTTAGTTTTGCCTTCTTCTGCTGCTTCTTCTGCTTGTGTTTGTGCCTCTGCCTTTTGGCAGTGTTGGCTTTGCTATTCTCGTCATCAACACCGCAACCGTCGCGCCATCGTCGTCGTCGTCGTGGTCGCCGCGTTGCCATTTCAGTTGCCGCTGCTGCTGCTCAAGTATTCTCTTCTGTCTCCCCCCTTCCCCCTTGCTTACTTCCAGTGAGCGCACACACACACACACACACACATCAGCAAGCACTCGACGACGCTCATGTTTCTGCTCTGTCCCACTCTCTCTGCTCTGCTCTCCTACGGCACGAAAGCGAATGAGCAGAGAAACGAGTAAAGAGCGAACCGACTGGCGGCGTTGCCACTCTGCTTATTTCATTTTATTTTATGTGCGTTGTTTGTGCATGGGTATGTGAATGCGTCTGTATGTGTGTGTGTTTTTGAGTTTGTGTCTGTGTATGTGTGTGTGTGGTTCACGTTGCTGTTTTCTTATCTACGCCTTTGTCATCGTACGTTCGCTCACTCAAAGCGCGCCATAACTACCACTGCCACATCTCCAATGGCCCCCTCTCTGCCGCTGCCTCTCACAAAAACTTCAAGTTGCAGTTCGCGTCGACTTTTGTCGTCGTCGTCGTCGTCGTTCCACATAGCTTTTTCTCTGGCTCTCTGTTGTTGTTATTGTCGTCGTTGTTGTTGTTATTTTTGATGTGCGCTTTGACTTTGTCGTTGTCGTTGCCGCTGCCGCTGCTGCTGCTGCTGCCGTTGCCTTCAGTTCGTCGTACATTTCATTTCACTTCACTTAATTTCTCAGATATCCAAGCGAACATGGTTGTATTTTCTTGCCGCTCTCTGCCTGCTCCCCTCATTCGTTGCCACATTGCTGATCCCGCGCCGTGCCTTTCTCTCTCTCTCTCTCTCTCTCTCTGTCTATCTGTGTGCGATTTGAATTGCTTTTGGCTTTAAGTCGCACACACACATGTACATATATTTATACTCTTGTACGTCTGTGTGTGTGTGTGCTCCCTTAAGTGCAGCTTTTTCTTGGTTTTCTTATAAGCAGGCAACACGTACATACATACAAACATACATACATACATGTATCATGCGGTTTGAGCGTTTAGAATTTTTGCATAGACAGTGTGTGTGTATGAATGTGCGTGTGTGTGTGTTTTACAGAACGAGAAATTTATCGTGTCTATGATTTTATGGCCTAGGTGTATAGGCCCAAGTCAAAAGTAAACAACATGCAAAGCATTTGCCGGCTATAACTAATTTACATATTTACATACGTTATGAACAATTTACATATTTATATACCAATACACAGTAAGAAAATGCAGTGCAGTTTTAACTTTAATTAAATTTCAAACTTTACATACATATTTACATACCGATACGAATGTGTGTACACAGTAAGAAAATCCAGTGCAGTTTTGAGCGTAAAATACTAAATGCATTATAAATGCCCAACCAAAACTTAACTTTAAATGCCAACATCATTTTTCGCTGTGTAGAAACCTTTTGATATATTTATCTAATGCGCGATTTCCTTTGCTCTTGCCGCAGGAGCTGATTGGACAGAATAGCAACGATAGCTCGAGTGGCGGTGCGCACAGTGGCATGGGATCTGGTCCACCGGGCACGCCCAATCCGCAGCAAGTAATGAGGCCTACACCATCGCCCACTGGCTCCTCGGGCTCCCGATCCATGTCCCCAGCAGTGGGTAAGTCAGCCAAAAGAGCGTGTCCCATAAGCAACTTGCTAATTTCGTTTCCTTTCGTAATGCTTCTGCAGCTCAAAATCATCCAATCTCGCGTCCGGCGAGCAATCAGTCGAGCAGCGGTGGCTCCATGCAACAGCCAGCAGTGGTTGGCGGACCGCCACCGATGCAGCCGCACGGCCTGCCTGGGGGGCCACCATCTCAGCAGCAATCTCAGCAGCAACAGGCTTCAAATTCCGCATCGTCCGCCAGCAATTCGCCGCAGCAGACGCCGCCACCAGCTCCGCCGCAGAATCAGAATGTGAACAACATGGCCACGCCCCCGCCACCACCGCAGGGCGCACCACAGGGGTATCCGTTGCCACAGCACATGCACGGCAGTTATAAGATGGGCGGACCTGGACAAAGTCCAGGTGCTCAGGGTTATCCGCCACAGCAGTATCCACAAGGTAAGCACGGGCACATAGTAAGATTTCCAAACTTCTGACTTATCAAATGTTATTCCGTTAGGTAACTATGCACCACGGCCGCAGTATCCGTCGGGCGCGTATGCCACTGGGCCACCACCGCCGCCGGGAGGCCAACCGGTCGGTGGGGCCAACAATATGTCAGCTAGCGCACAAAGCGGATATCCCAGATCGATGCCCAACCACAGCGGGGGCAGCCCCCATCCGCAGTATCCGCCATATCAGTGGGTGCCGCCGTCGTCGCAGCAATCGGTGCCGCCGGGCGGCCAAATGGGCAACCATGTGCAGGGCAAGGGCACACCACCGCCAGTCGGACCCCAGCCACCGCAGGGCGGCGGTTCGCCACGCCCGCTAAACTATCTGAAACAGCATTTACAGCACAAAGGCGGATACGGCGCTAATCCAGCTGGCCCACAGCCCCAGGGCTATGGCAACGGTCCAAATGCCATGCATCCGGCCATGCCCATGGGCCCGCCCCATCACATGGGTCCGCCACAGAGCATGGGGCCACCGGCCAGCACACCGCCACAGTCGATGTTGGGTGGTGCACAACAGGCTGGGCCTGGCGAGGCTGGGCCGGAGCATATATCGCAGGACAATGGCATCAGTTCGTCGGGAGCGGCGTCAGCGTCGTCGGGATTGCATCCGGTAACTGCAGTGGTTACAACCGGCCCAGATGGCACGCCCATGGACGACGTTAGTCAGCAGAGCACACTCTCGAATGCATCCGCCGGTGAGTTGGACTTGGATAAAGTTGGGAATTATTTTGGGTTTAATTGATTGATTTGTTGTTGCAGCATCGGGTGAGGATCCACAATGTACTACACCAAAGTCGCGCAAACACGATCCGTATAGCCAAAGTCACTTAGCACCACCGAGCACCTCGCCACATCCGGTTGTGATGCATGGAAGCGGCGGTCCCTCGGCTGAGGAGTACGACATGAATTCGCCACCCAACTGGCCACGCCCAGTTGCCAGCTCGGTAAGCATATAGCTGCCTATATCTGTCTTCATCAAAGGAACAATATAATCAATATAACCTCTTGCAGCAGGTGTTCAACAGTCATGTTCCTGTTCAACAAGAACCATTTCGTAGCACCATCACCACCACCAAGAAGTCGGATTCGCTGTGCAAACTCTATGAGATGGACGACAATCCCGATCGCCGAGGGTGGCTCGATAAGTTGCGCAACTTCATGGAGGAGCGTCGCACGCCGATCACCGCGTGTCCGACCATCTCCAAACAGCCACTCGATTTATATAGGTTATACATTTATGTAAAAGAACGTGGCGGATTCGTCGAGGTATGCAAGGTGCCGTAGTAACTCCTTTTACTAACTTCTTTTTAGATTTACTAGCAAAACCAAACCAAAACAAACCAAATCAAAAAATACCAAACAATCAAACCCAAAACAAGAACAATTAGTGTACAATCAACCAAAAAAAAAACCACCAAAGTAAAAAACCAATGTAGCTAACACCTTGGAAAGCAAAAAACCAAAAACGTTTTCATATTCCTCTTTTAAATGTCCGTTAAAAAGAAAATTCCATTTCGTACTTTGAATTTCCTGCCAATTAATTTTGCCAACCGCACGTTGATTTCCTACTCTGCCTTCATTCGAAACTTTCGTTTATCGTTTGGCATTTATTTGGAATTATTTTCGATTTCCGATTTTCGATTATTCTTTATAGACGATTGTACAAGAAATGATTTGTTTGCTGTGCCCTCCTCCTTCCTTCTGTTTGCATGCATTTCTTTAGCGCATGCCTGGTTTTAATTCAATTTCCATTTAGTATATACCGAATTAGACTTGACTGTTAAATGCAAATTTCGTTGCATATTAGTTAAAAGTTGATGAGAAGCTTAAAAGTAAACCCTTGCAGACGTATTACGCGTATTTATTGAAATAAAATTGAAAGTACAAATATTATCTAGGAAATTTAATCGGATATTGTTAATTAAAGCAAGCAATAAATGATATATCAAAACTTATACAACTTTGTAAAATGTTGTTAAAGCCCTATTTACCGATGATGCTTGTTATATACCCCATTTAGGTATGTTGTTTTTATAGAAATGTTCAATTATACGAATTTTACAAGAACAATAAACTGAAATATCGATATGGTAGGTAGATATCAGAGCTTACAGGAAACTTACAACCTTAGAAGGTTGCATACAGCAGGGAAAGAACTCGCTTAAAATCCTTACAGGGTTACGGATGGGACACTGTATGCTTAAAAACCACAAGACAATAAATGTAGATTCTAGCAGGAGAACAGGGAATCCTTCTCACACATGCTCACTATATAGACACCTTAGATTAGGTAAACCCCTTCGCTCAGCAAATGAGATAGCAGACATCAATTCCTATAAAATACTTGATTTTGTTCGGGACATTGGACTGAGGGGAGCGCTCTAAGAAGAGTAGGAAGAAGTAGGGGTACAATAGATCTTTTAGGTCGTAGTGCAGAATTCCCTACACTTATAGTTATAACTTGATTTAGTAGTGCTGTGCTATACTATATGCCTATAAAATACTAGACTTTGTTCGGGACATTGGACTGATGGGAGAGCTCTAAGAAGTGTAGGAAGAAGTGGGGAGGGGGTACAATAGATCTTTTAGCTCGCAGTGCAGAATTCCCTACTTGATTTAGTAGTGCTGTTCTATATGCTTTATAGAGAGAAGGTAAACTATAAAAAAACTAAATATATTTATTATGTTCTCTGCTCTTTAGTTAACTTGAATTAAGCTTGAAGCGTCTGCAGGGTTTAGCGATAGCAAATGTTTTTTAGCCTCTACTGTTTCCAATCTTTTCCTTACTAACACATTTAAATGTCAAGTGTTCTTTGAACGCGTGTTCGTGTTTGCTCGTACTTTTTATATTTTGCTCAATTCCTTATTGCCTGGCCCCAATGCCGATCCCAGCAGTCTTATTTTCACATGCATGCCTTTGATTCTGTTGTGTTGCCAGGTGACCAAGAGCAAGACCTGGAAGGACATTGCCGGTCTGCTGGGCATCGGCGCCAGCAGCAGCGCCGCCTACACGCTGCGCAAGCACTACACCAAGAATTTACTGGCCTTCGAGTGCCACTTCGATCGCGGCGACATCGATCCCCTGCCCATCATCCAGCAGGTGGAGGCGGGCAGCAAGAAAAAGACAACGAAGGCAGCGTCTGTGCCATCTCCAGGTGAGTGCCAGCAGCAGTAACTAGATTACAATTGATTTTAATTGCATATTCTAATTGCTATTCCAGGCGGTGGTCATCTGGACGCTGGCACTACAAATTCCACAGGCTCCTCCAACTCGCAGGATTCGTTTCCGGCACCCGCAGGCAGCGCACCGAACGCGGTCATCGATGGCTATGCCGGCTATCCAGGAGGTGGTGCGTATCCCACGGGAGCGGGACCACAGCCGGATTACGGTGCAGCCGGACAGATGCAGCGGCCACCGTCGCAGAGCAATTCGCAGCCTCCACATCCAGGTAAGCGGGGGGGAAGTTCTAGTCTACATACTTGTCCGATGTTTTCGTTTGATTATTTCATAATTTGTTTAATGTTATGTGTGTAACTACAGACATACACCATGTATATATACATATGTACATACGCATACTTGTATACTTATATATATATAGTTTCCTTTGTTGTACTTATGTTTGAGTATTTATTTGAAGTGTGTGTAATTTGTTGTTCATTTTTTATGTTGGTTGCATTAACAACGGCGCAATACTAAATTCCAAACAAAAAACAAAAAAAACCATAATCAAACCACGATCACGATCATGATCATCAACTGATAACCAACTGACACCACATCATGAATCAATATTCAATTACAACAAGCACCATCACAACGTATCTTATGTTTATACTGTGTCATTCATTCATTTCTTCATCAATCCATCCAAACATCTGCCGCTAATTAGGCACTCAAAATCCACCATCGACCGCTGTTGCTGCCGGCGGTGATAACATAAACGCGAGCAATCCCTTTGAAGATCCAATTGCTGCTGGTGGTGTTGCAGCAACTGCTGCTGCTGCTGCTGCTGCTGTTGGTATCGGTGGTGCTGTTGGTGTTGGTGGTGCCCCTCCGCCACCACCCCCACATTCACCGCATACAGCGCCACAAGCAAACAATCAACATCATCAACAAGGCGGCGTCATGCCAACACAGCTGCCACCACCGACGCAACAGCAACAGCAGCAGCAACAGCAACAACCACCGGCGCCACCACCACAGCAACATGGCCCACCATCGACGCCACATGCGCGCCCAGCCACTGGAGTACCTTATCCACAGGGTAGCTCTGGGTATCCAACGCCTGTGTCTAGAACGCCAGGTATACATTCATCTTCTTGTTTTCCTTAAGTTATACTTTCCCCCACCCTCCTTTCTTCAATTCACACAATTTGTCTGTCATTGGTTTATGTTTTCCTACATTTTGGGATGTTGATATCGAAATATTATTGTCATCGATAGCATTTTTGGTAAATTCTTTCTTAACTATTTTTTCTCGATGTACATTTTTTTTAAAGGACTAAGCGCCAAGTCAAAATTATATATTTAATTTTCCATTTTCCGATGGTTTATATTTTCGATATTCAAATTTTGTGGTGATTCAAAGGGCTTATCATAAATAAAGCAAAAATGTATTGTGAGCAAATATTTATATAATTGTCCCCAATTTGTTTTATATATTTTTTTAATATTAATATCATTTGTTTGAATATTTTATATCTAACTTTATGTAATTTATTTGTTATTAATTTATAAAATTATTTCCTGTCCATATAGAGAGATATTCATATTTTATCTACGATGTATTTTATTCAGCATTATTTCTTAAGTTTTACAACCGGCCGTTATAGCGTAATATCCAATATTTAATATTTAAATTATTAATTTGACGTATATTATTTTGGAAAATTCGTTCTTTAATCTTGATGTATATTAGAAAATATGTAATTGTATTTTTGATATTGATTTCTTTGATTTTAATCATAATCGATGAATTCAAATATCGATATTTTAGTATAGTGTATGCTTATTTCGATACAATACTTTATAAAAATATCAACATCCCCCATATATATGTAAACCGCTTACACGTAGAAGATATTTTGTCATGGCTTGTCTTGTTTATTGCTGAGTATTTTTTAGTTCTTATTAAACCGATTTTAGCCAAAATTACATTCGTTACTAACTGTATTTAGACTGTAATAATATTTCTTTATATTTACTCTTAATTACCTATATCTTCAGCTTTATTTCAAAATTATTTTGCCGCTACCAATCGATTCCATCGATCCCACTTGTAATGATCAGTACGCGTTATTAATGATGCGATTTATTTGAAACTTTTGCAGGCTCTCCCTACCCCACACAACCTGGTGCTTACAGTCAATATGGTGCAGGGGATCAGTATAATGCTGCTGGTCCGCCAGGCCAACAATTCGGACCAAATCAGGGCCAATATCCGCCACAGAATCGTAATATATACCCTCCCTATGGACCCGAGGGGGAAGCGTGAGTGCAACATTCAAATTTCTTCTACATTTTACACTCTGACCAAAAACACACAGATTTACTGTACTCTATAATACCATATTATATCAGGGATCGCAATTATTATAAGTTTGAAAATAAAAATTTATAGAATAAAATTTATTTGTAAATTTTTATCAAACAAAAATAAATTAAATATAAGTGTTATATTTAAATTTTTATGGATTATTGATATTGACTTACTCACATATACAGACAAGTTTGACATTTTTCGTTTCTAAGGTCACTGATGAGAATGGTTGGCACCATTCGAAATAGTACTATCTGACCAAGCCAAATTTTTCCATTAAAAATCTCCCATTGCTAGACGTCGAGCCCGAATTTCTCACATTCAGATATAATTAAATTTAAGAGTTAAAACATAGTTTTAAAATAAATATTGGATATAAAAGTTTTATTCTTTTCCTAAATCGCCGTTAAAAACTAGGATATGTGTTATTTCCACACGTCGCTGAAGTTTTTTACGGCTGTAATTATTTTTAAACTCATAATTCTTATTTGCGATCCCTGTATTATATATATATATAGCTTAGCTTGATTCCCATTTAAACTCTTGATTTCTTTTCGCTTTCCGCAGACCTCCTGCTGGTGCCAATCAGTACGGTCCCTATGGCAATCGACCCTATGGTCAGGCACCACCCGGAGGACCGCCAGTAAGTGGAGCACAAGCCGTGCCCGGCGGACCGCCAGTCAGTGGAGCGCCCGTGGCGCCACCCAACAGCGGCTATGCGCCCGGCACACCGAATCAGCAGGATTACTACAGGCCCCCAGATCAAGTAGGTGTAAATAGCAATCAGTTTATTTGGAATGTGATTAATTGATGCCCTTGCAGAGTCCCCAGCCGCGACGACATCCCGACTTTATCAAAGATTCCCAGCCGTATTCCGGCTATGCTGCACGTCCTCAGATCTATGGTAAGCATTGTGAAACCTTTCACATTCAACTCTTGCTTAATACGTGTTTTTGTTTTCCAGGTGGCTGGCAAGGCGGCAATCAGCAGTATCGTCCGCAGTATCCCACATCGACGCCGCCGCAGACGTGGGGCAATGCACCGCCACGGAGCAGCGCACCACCGGGCGGTCCACACGGTCCGCACGGTCAGCAGCCCGCGGGCGTGGCACAGTGGGAGCAGCATCGTTATCCACCGCAGCAACCGCCGCCTCCGCCGCAGCAGCAGCCGCCCTACCAGCAGGGTGCACCACCGGGGCAGCAGCAGCAACAGCCCGCACCACAGTGGGCGCAAATCAATCAGGTGCAAGCGCCTCCTCAGGCAAACATTGTGCAGCCAGGCTCACCACTACGACCGCCGCCTGGAGCACCGCAACAGCAGCAGCGTCTGCCCATGTCGCCTCAGCAGCAGCAGCAGGGACAGCCCCTGCAACAGCCGCCGCCACACGGTGGAGTGCCGCCATCCAACATGCCACCGGTGGCTGGTGGTTTGCCCAAGCCGCCGTACACCATGCCACCGCCATCGCAGGCGGCAGGCGTGCCACCTGGTGTGGCCATGGTGGGCGCACCGCCAGGCGCAATGATTGCACAAAAGTCGCCCATCATGGGGCAGGGCATGCAGCCGACGCAGCAGCAGCAGCAGCAGCTGCCACATCAGATGCCGCCCAATCAGCAGGCGGCGTATGCGCCACAAGTGCCTGGCGCTGGTGGGGCACAGATGGCGAAGAAGGATCTGATCTTTCCGCACGACAGTGTGGAGAGCACCACACCGGTGCTGTATCGACGCAAGCGACTGAGCAAGGCGGACGTCTGTCCTGTGGATCCGTGGCGCATCTTTATGGCGATGCGCTCGGGATTGCTCACAGAGTGCACCTGGGCATTGGACGTGCTCAATGTGCTGCTCTTTGACGATGCCACCGTGCAGTTCTTTGGCATATCGAATCTGCCGGGTCTGCTGACGCTGCTGCTCGAGCATTTCCAAAAGAATCTGGCCGAGATGTTCGACGAACGCTGCGAGGAGGCAGGCGGCGAGGAGGCCGACGACGATGATGCGGACAGTGGCAGCGTCATGCCGGATGTCAAGCCACGTCAGCGACGTCAGCCGCGTTGTGTGCGCAGCATTTGCAGCTACAATCGCCGGCGGCATTATGAGAACATGGATGTGAAGCGAAGTCATGGAGGCAAAGAGCAGAACGAAGGCGACGGCGATGAGGATGAGGATGATGAGGGCATTGATTTGGGGCAGGTGCGTGTGCAGCCGAATCCGGATGAGCGATCGCTGCTGCTCTCGTTCACGCCCAACTACACGATGGTCACACGGAAAGGTGTGCCCGTGCGCATACAGGCGGCCGATCATGAGATCTTCGTGGACGAGCGCCAGAAATCCTGGGACATCGACACAAACAAACTGTACGAGCAGCTGGAGCCCGTGGGCAGCAATGCCTGGACGTATGGCTTCACGGAACCGGATCCCCTAGACGGTATTATCGATGTGTTTAAATCTGAGATTGTTCACATTCCATTTGCGCGCTACGTACGCACCAAACACAAACACAAGCAGCCGCAGCAGCAGCAACAGCAGCCGCTGAAACAAGAAGCGACAGAAAAGAAGCGCCTCAAACCCGATGCGGATTTGGCGGTGCACATAAAGCAGGAGGACACCGCAGCCAGCAGCACAAACAGCAGCGAGGAGATCAGCCTGCTGCAGCAGACCTACAACAAGAAGCGGCGGCTGGTCAGCAGCAGCGGAGTGGACATGAAGAAGTCCAGGCTGGAGGAGGAGGAGCTGGCGCAGGCGGTGAAGAAGGAGCCAGACGCAGAGGCAGAGGATAAGGCGGCAGTTGCAGTTGCAGCTGCAGCGTCGGAGGCAGAGGCAGAGCCAAGTGCTGCAGCAGCTGCTGCGGATCAGGAGAAGAACAGCAGCGAGCAGGCGGCGGTGAACTCAATGGACAGTGATTGTCGTGCCGTTGACATGGAGATTGAATCGCCACAACAGCAGCAGCAGCAACGTCTGACCAACGGTGTGGCTGCCACACAGCCCAAGGGATTTGATCCCAAGTCAACTGTGCGCGATGTGGCACAGATACTGCAGCGACGACGCGCCTCCAGCTACGAGGATGAATGCTACACGCGAGACGAGGCCTCGCTCTATCTGGTCAATGATAGCCAGGACTCGCTGGCCCGTCGCTGCATTGCGCTCTCGAATATCTTTCGCAATCTGACCTTTGTGCCGGGCAACGAAACCGTGCTGGCCAAGTCGACACGCTTTCTGGCCGTGCTCGGCCGTCTGCTGCTGCTGAATCACGATCACCTGCAGCGCACGCCCAAGACGCGCAACTACGATCGGGAGGAGGACTCGGACTTCACGGACTCGTGCAGCTCGCTGCAGGGGGAGCGGGAATGGTGGTGGGAATATCTGATCACCATACGGGAGAACATGCTGGTCTCCATGGCCAACATAGCCGGGCATCTGGAGCTGGCGCGCTATGATGAGCTGATCGCACGCCCCCTGATCGATGGCCTGCTGCACTGGGCCGTCTGTCCCAGTGCCCATGGCCAGGATCCGTTCCCGTCGTGTGGCCCCAACACGGCTCTGTCACCGCAACGCCTGGCGCTGGAGGCGTTGTGCAAGCTGTGCGTAACCGACGCCAATGTGGATCTGGTGATTGCCACGCCCCCGTTCTCCAGGCTGGAGAAACTGTGCGCGGTGCTGACGCGTCATCTGTGCCGCAACGAGGATCAGGTGCTGCGCGAGTTCTCGGTGAATCTGCTGCACTATCTGGCGGCGGCAGACAGCGCCATGGCGCGCACCGTCGCCCTGCAGTCGCCGTGCATCTCCTATCTGGTGGCGTTCATCGAGCAGGCGGAGCAGACCGCCCTGGGCGTGGCCAATCAGCATGGCATCAACTATCTGCGCGAGAATCCCGACTCCATGGGCACCAGCCTGGACATGCTGCGACGTGCGGCAGGCACACTGTTGCACCTGGCCAAGCATCCCGACAATCGGTCGCTGTTCATGCAACAGGAGCAGCGACTGCTCGGCCTGGTCATGTCGCACATACTGGACCAGCAGGTGGCCCTCATCATATCCCGTGTGCTCTACCAGGTGTCCAGAGGCGCCGGACCCATGCACTCGGTGGAGTACCGACTGCTGCAGCAGCGTCAGCAGCAACAGCAGCGCTCCAATCTGGCGGCAGACAAACCAGCAGCAAAAACAACTCCAGCTGCGGCAACAACAATAAAAAGCGAGCCCTGCGCTGCTGCCGCTGAGACGTCGTCGTCGTCGTCGTCGTCGACTGAGGTGAAGGCCGCCGCGGTCATCAGCAACGTGGCCATTAACGACGACAGCAGCAACAGCAGCCAGCAACTGGCGCCACCGGCAACCTTTAATGATGTCAGCAACAGCAGCACCAACAGCAACAGCTGCGGCACCGTCAGCAGCAACCTGACCAACAGCAGCAGCAGCCTCGGCAGCAACACCACCAACAGCCAACAGGCCACGCCCAACAATCTGGTCACGCCCACGGCGGAGCAGCAGCTGCCCACTGCGGCCAAGGCTTCAGCTGCAGCAGTGGCGCCTGCCACTGCCACTGCCACAGCAGCCAGTGCAGCAGCAGCTGCACTGAGCAACATGAATGCAACAGCAGCAGCAACGGCAAGCAGCACGGCAGCAACAGCAGCAGCAGCAGCACCACCGCCAACCACTGGGAACAGCACAGCGGCCGTTGCGTAGTACACAACAATGTTACCAGCAACGTCTTACCATTGGTAACGTCTGAAATTGGTAACCGGGCGCAGGAGGCATGCAACAACAGCAAGCGATCGAGTTGCAGGTGCAGATGGATAAGGATAAGGATAAGGATAACCACACAATAACTGTATATTTTTCCAATTAAGTCTATATAGAGTTGATAAGCGATCGGAGCGATCGGAGAGTCGAGCGTAAAGGCATTATAGTAGCGTCTAGTTATAGCAGCATGCGTCAAATCTAATCTAAATGGAATGAATAAAGTTTAAGCATTATATGAGATGTATTAAATTTAAACCTATTACTAAAACAACAACAGCAACAACAGAAACATGCGCTAAAGCTAAACATATATATCGAGATATATATAGACGATTAATTGTACATTTTGTATTACTTATGTATGTCTGTCTGTCAGTCTGTCAGTTTGTCTGTCTGTCTGTATGTACATGGGTAATACAAACGAGCAAACGAATTCTGTATGTTAGAGCGTAAGCATATAAACAGCTAGAACTTAGATACTACAACATACTACTTATAATACGATTACGATTACGCTAACGATTACGATTACGATTACGATTACGATTATATTTCATTTTAAAGCAAGTCATCCCCCAGCAGAATCAAGCTCTAGACACTAAGTAAATACAATGCGATTGATTGATTGAACAGATATAATTATATATATACACACACACGCCTACATACTCTCTCACACACACACATGCGCAGAATATATATATACATATATATGAATGAAAGAAAGAAATTGCAAATAATACAAACGATGTAAATACTTAACTATTTTGTAAATTTATTATTATGTGTACTTTCGTTTGCATTACGTAGTCTAATATACGATATATATTCATGCAGCATTCATTGTTTTTCTGCTGGATTCTGGATATATATCCCAAGATAATGCACCTAAATATTGTCGATGTTTTATGTGTTGTTTTTAGGTATCTATGTATTATTATTATTTGCTGCAAGTGCTGCTGGAACAAGGTTTAAATTTTACACAGTTTTAGGCGTAAATGACAAGCGTAACTCAAGTTTTTTATCCTTAGTCTTATTTTAAAATATTCAAGCTTAAATACAGTACATTAAATGATAAATCGATAACATGATAAACGATAACAAAAGCATCAACTTAAGATCTAAGCTATATAGAAGCACGCAAAATACGAAAATCGAAAATTAACTAAAACAGAACAGAAACCATGCTTTATACATCTATATCGATAAGGCGTGAGCATAACGAGCTGCTAAATTATTCGAGCACCTGAATATCGAAATGGGAAATACGAAATGGGGAAAATTCAACAGCGGAAGCAAGGAAAAAGAAAATGCACATGTGCGAAAAGTTGTAAACTGTACTTTCATGCATATATGGAATTTAAGCTCTAGCATGCATGGCAATACTACAAATGGACTGCTGTTTAAATGAAAATAGAACTAAATAAAAACGGAAAATGCATAAAAGAAACATGATAACATGATAACGATTAACGGTAAACATAAAGATAAAGATACATATTATAAAATCAAGTACTAGGGGCAAGTAGTAAACCCCCTGACACTCTATAGTAATGTCATTTCGATCAACAGAAATATATATACTATATATATTTATATATACCCTACAGAACGGAGGCAACCTGAAGATAATACATTTTATTTGTACTTTGTCGTCGCTGTTTGTCGGCAACACAAGCATATAAATATAAATATAAATATATGACTCAACATCTCGATATCGATATATTACTTATAGCTATTAGTGTATAATTTTGCTAGGATGTAAATGTATGTCCCCAAACTTAATTTAATTATTTAATTAATATACATACATATATAATATATAAACGGATCTTTTATTTCAACACTATGCGGGCTCATTTCAATATCTGACTGTTGCTGAAGAGCATTTTCTAGGAAAAATTGGGAAACTACAGGATTCTGATTAAGGACGACGAGCTGAGTCGATATAGCCATGTCCGACTGTCTGTCCGTCCATACAAACACCTAGATCTCTTAAACTGCAAAAGCTAGACATTTTTGGCACGCTGATCAAGTTTGTTTTCAATTTTTGATATCAATATATAGCGTTATACATATCGCCTGTTTACCAGAAGAGTGTCATAACTCAAAAAACGCGATTTTGAGTTAATGATGCAGTAATGTTCGTTGGATATTAATCTATCATTATTCTATCTTCAATACACACAGCGTGAGAAGAGAATATGTCGCTCCACCTTGTATGGAGATACACGGCGCTTGAAAACTTTAAACGCGTTTATCTCGAAACGCACTTTTTTGAGTTATGACACTCTTATGGTAAACGAGCGATATGTATCTTTCCTTCCCGGCCTAAACAGCTTTCTATTCTCGAAAAATTGTCAATACTGTTTTCTAAGATTAGTGGGCTCGGTGAAACTGTCGCTGCCTAACTCTTGTTGGCCGAACTCTCACTGGCCCAACTCCCTCTGGCCGAACTTTCGCTGGCCTAACTCTCACTGGCCGAACTTTCGCAGGCCCAACTCTTGTCAGTCACTAAGTTTAAAACCTCAAGTTTCTTTGAAGTTTCCACAATACTTTACCATCAATTCTCAAAAACAGCTTTTCTAAATTAGTTAGTGTTATATTGTTATATTTGAATATTTGAAGTAATGTTGAAGAGCTTTGTCTAAGACAATATGTAATATTTACATCGTTTATGTGATGTTTGGATCCCTATCGCAAAGACCATAGCTTTTGGGTAATCTTTTCCAATTTGTCATCTGTGCTGGTCAGATCCGATTTGCCAGGACCGTTATACAAATCGATAATGCCCATGCCCTCATTGTCAATGGTACGAAGTAATTCGGAGACAGCATTTAAATGAGTTTCGTCTGGGATTGCAAGGATTGGATACATAACATCGGGGTTAAAAAATGCCTGGACTTCGATCCAAAACTTGAGCAGCTTGAAGCGTAATTCATCAGTCAAAACATCTCTGGTTTGTTTAAACAACTCTGCAAAACACTCCTGATTCAGGATTCGAATAATGTTTTCCAATATCTGCAAATATGTTGATTAGATTACGTATTCTGGATTTATGTAGATGTGTATAGAGGTGCGCATACAAAGTTACAGCATTTAAACAGCCGGTTAAAATTCAGAGTATTGGCCACCTGATATGTTTTCAGAACATCCTTCCAAGAAGAGTCTTTCTTTTTGCAATATTCGATCAGTTTCTCGCCACAGGCTTTAGTCAGAGCTGGCATCAGGTATCTGTCTGCGGCAAACAGCAGATCGATCATGGTCAGGAATGAGCAATCTATAACCGAACTATCTCCGCCGCTATAGATGTATTTCCGAAGCACATCAAAAGTATCCATCTCGATTTCCTCCAACTGAATTTCGCCAGTTGAAGCCTCCTTGCAGTCCGTCAGCAGCAGACGCCTGAAGAACTCCGAGGCGGCGGCCAGCAAAACCTTGTGGCATTTGCGCTTCTTGCCACCCACCACAACCACAACATCCGAGAAATGCTCATCAATCTCAGTGGCCAGCGCAGTAAAATCCAAGACGCTAAAATAAATTGCAATATTAAATAATAGTTAAACACAATAGTAGAGAGCAAATATTCCGAATAACAACGTTCTATGTTTAATATTACGCTTATTGATCATCTTTTTATGTTCAAAAATATTTTAAAATCCAGAAAGGCGGAGCAGATCAGTCGGACGGGCCCGACTGTGGAATACCCTGTGCCCAATATTTTAAATATAATTATATACAACTTTCACACGAAGCGTAGCAACCATGGTTCTTCTTCTTGTTTTATGAGTGCCAGCTTTAATGGCCGAATGCGAGCGATGCAACAATATTGTTTCGTTAATAACTCCTGTGTTTATTAACCGATTTTAATGAGCTTTTCAGGATAGTTAAATATAATAGAAGATACCATATATTTTGAATATCAATCTTCTATGTTCAATATTACGCTTGCTATTCGGTTTTTATCGATTAGGGCGTAAAGGGGGCGTGCCATCCAAAATTTGAAGAGCCTTATCTGCGTATGATATAGACCTGCCAACTACTGCAGACAGAATTTCTGTAAATAGATTTGTGTCCCTTGAATTGGTCAACGTATTTCATTTATGGTCATTAGGGGGGGCGTTAGGGGCGTGGCATCCAAAATTTGAAGAAATAAACTTGATCTGCGTATGGTAGACACCTTTCAAAAATGACCAAAATGGCTGCTAAAGCTCTTATAATTGCTGAGATCGACGCGTTCAGACAGACGGACGGACAAACAGACAGACAGGACTATATCAACTCAGCTCATCATCCTGATGAAAAATTTATATACATATATACTTTTGTGGGGTCTGCAACGACTCCTTCCGCCTGTTACATACACTCTGACAAAGTTATCAACCTTGTTTTTTTCATTTTCAATGAATACAGGGTATACAAAATTTAGGCAAAGCAGCAGTCTTTAACAACAACAACAATACACACCTAAGAAATGCTCATTAATCTCAGTTGCTAACGCATTCAACTCGAAGACGCCAACATAAATTGCAAGTATACATATTATTAATTAAAGCAGCACTTGCTAAATAAAAAAAACTCACCTTTCAGTAGACATTGCAATATTTTTAAAACGGAGGGATTTTAGTAAAAAAAAGTGACCAGACAGTCATACTTGGAAATTGCCTCAATGGCAAACGTGAAAATACCAAAAATCGAAATAAGTAAATGACAATTAATACTGTCATTGTTGAAATAATACAGCTGTATGCAATAATTTAAATATCTTGCGCTCTTTTCTTCAATTCTAAATTTACATTTACATTTACTTTTAAACATCATGTACATTGTAACTTTTAATTACACATTTATATTGTATTAATTTTTTTTTATTTTTAATTACTTTGTCGACTGCAATTAGCAGACATTAAATAAATAAATAAATTATAACTATGCATTATAGGCTATTTACACTGAGCCCGAATCGCGAAATAGAATATTCTGCCATAAGCCCTCTGTGGGTAGAAGAAGAGCCGAATAATCCAAGATTCGACTATTATGCTGAAGGTGTGGCCGTATCTTGCCTAGTATTTCGATACAAATTTAGTATTTTCGATACAAAAAAGTGGCATATCGATAGCAAACAGCTGTTTATTACAGCTAATAAAATTAAAAACGCCCGCAAAAATAAAATTACTGAAATGAAAATAAGCGAAATGAATGATAAGAGCAAAAATATAAATGGGCCGATTCAATATTATTTCCAAATGAACCATTTTAATTGTTGTTACTCATTTGTATGCACTGTACCCATTAAAAATGGGTGAAAATGGTTGCATTCACCAGGTTACCGCTCCATGGATCGCTCACCCGATAACCGATGAAAGCAACCCTAATGCATCATAAAATTGCAAATTAGGGTTGCTTTCATCGGTTATCGGGTGAGCGATCCATGGAGCGGTAACCTGGTGAATGCAACCAATGTATATTTAATTTTACAATTTGTGACTATACTGAAAAGCGCATTCGAATAAAAAAGATAATAATGTAGCAATATCGCAGTTTTTGTCTAGCTCGCTTTTAAAATGCACATAAATTTGCGCGTTTTCTTGTTTGTTTACGTTTGAAATGGCGCGTTTTCTTGTTTGTTTACGTGTGCGCTGGTCGAACAGCTGGTCGCGTGATTCGATTCTTGGTGTAAACACCCAAATCACGTTTGGAATATTCCGCTCAGTGTAAATAGCCTATTAGTGTATGCGGTCTCTTAGCAATTGTGATGAGCTAGTATTTTTCGACAAGTGGTCACACCCGATAACATCGATAGCTCGCTGCGTACGATAAAATCGATATTAGTTTCTTATCAGATTTTTCTGAAAGTGGGTGTGTGCAGTGCGGCGTTAAAATCTTATTGAAATTTCAACGGTAAAATCTTAAGTCAACAAATTGTACTGAATGTAATTCAATTCATTGTAATGCATAAGTCTTAATTTGATTGTTTTTCGAGTACATCTCATTCAAGTCTTTGGCTTTTTTAAGTGTTACATTAGTTGATACATACATATATATGTGTGTATGTATATGTGTTTACTAGTATGCGCTGTTTTATATGCCGTTAATATGTATACATATATGTATGTATGCTATGTGCTTGATAAATGCTTGCTGTTGTGTTATCGATTTAACAGAATTAGTTAATTAACTAATAATTTATAAATAAAACCGAAATATTTGTACACAGTTTGATCAATACAGATGCCGAAGCAGGTCAAACACATACACACAGACATACGCACATACATTGCTGCGAATCTATGCATAGATACATACGCATATCCATGTTGCTTCGGATATCCGGAGTTCAACAGTTGATTATCCAAGCACTATCCGAACGTAACATGAACCGCAGTCGGTAAGCCTCTGAGTACAACATACATACATACATACATCTGTATGTGTGTAGGCATTTAAGACATTATTTGCTGGAATAGAAAGAGGGAAAATAGCCAAGCAAGCATGGGCCAACATAAAAAGCCTATAAAGTTCAATGCTCGCTTGCGTGTTGGCTGCAGACATTGCTACAAACATACACATGTACATCTGTATGTATGTACATAAATGGATTTGTGAATGTACATACATACTTACACGAACCGTTGTACCGTTGTATGCCTATATTTGTACACTCATACATATGTACATAAATCGGGACATATTACATCCATATGCAGCAATCAAGTTGTCTGCATTTTATGGACATCATTGCACTACTTACAGTTATAAATACATACAAACATTGGTCTGGGTCTGTGTGTGTCTGTATGTATGCATGTGTGTATCCGTCATAGACAGATGACCATTCATGCTGCGTTTTTTATTTACATATTTATTTATGCCACTGCCCATGACATCATCATGCGGCGAATTGCACAAAGTTCCGAATTAAAAACAGCCCCGTTTATGCGGCACAGCAGAATACACGAAAAGCAAGTCATGGCTGCTTTTTATTAACGGAAATTTGGAAATGTTTTAAAACTAATAAAACTATAATTGAATTTATTCAACTATCTGAAGCTCGTTCTATAACTTTATAATTACACTGTTCTTCAACTTTTGGGTTTTCTGTGTATCCTGGGGAAAGACATATCTTATCAAATGTAGGTCAATATTGGGGATGATTGGTAAAAATTAACCCCTAATGTATGCAACAAAAATACGACATAAGCAGTTTTGCCTTAAAATCTAAGCTTTAAAAACCCTCCTTCATTCCATAACAATATTAAAATTTATTCCGGACATTGGTTGGTCGAATTTAAATTTAGCCCTAAAAAAATTTGGACCTCCAATGCTTAGGTAGTTGTGTTTAACACAAAAAAGTATCATCAACATTATCATTTGATAAGTGTATTGCAAAATTTAAAATATATTCCTAGTATAAAATCGTTTTGGTGATTTGAAAAGCTATCAGATACGACTAAAAATTGGACTATTATTTACTTAATTTATTCTAAATGTATGTTATAATTATTTCAATTTAAAATGTTTGATATTTTTATAATCTTTGCAGTTGAAGAGACAAGTTTACTGGCAGCATGTCGACAAGTCCCAAGCCTGTTAAGAAAGTGCCTATACACTTGCAGAGTGCTCAGAACCGGGTCTATATCAAAAATGGGGAGATCGTTAATCACGATAGAACCTTCAAGGCGGATGTGTACATTGAGGACGGCACAATCAAGTGAGCAACCAGTGAGCAAACAAATGAATTACCATTAAATTCCCTCGATCTTGCAGATACGTTGGACCGGCCAGCGATATAAACATTCCTGGCGGAGTACGCACCATCGATGCGGCGGGCAGAATGATCATACCGGGAGGCATCGATCCCCATACGCGACTCCAATGTCCCTCGGACGGCACTGTTTCCGTGGATGAGTAAGTTTAGCATCGGAGCAATATTCTTATACTATTAGTAAAACCTTCTTCTTTTGATAGTTTTTATGTGGGCACTAAAGCAGCCGTTGCTGGAGGAACGACAATGATAAGTAAGATATTTTAAACCTGTAGAATCATTATAATATGTATTTTAAATACCGTGTAATAATGTTTATTAATTAATATTTTTAATTTTAAGTAATTTAATAGTCCCTTGGACAACAATAAAAAAATCACAATTTACATACATAATAGTTACGATTTTTTTTTTGTCTCAAAATAAAACTAAGTTTTAGATAAGTCTTTATTTTTGCTAAAATTTAATAACATCTTCCAATTTAAAATGAATCTTTGAATCGAAAAGTGTATTTTATTTTGTTTAAAAAAATCATAAATAATTATTAAACAATCATCATCGTATTAACCAATCCAAAATTCATAATGTAAATCCGATTCTAAGTTATTGAGATTTTTATTTTTCTATTTAAAACACTTTATTTATTTTACTAATTATTTGCATTGGCTCTCTTTCAGTTGACTGCGTGCTGCCGGAGAAGCACGAGTCCATGATCGAGGCGTACGACAAGTGGCGCAGCTGGGCGGATCCCAAGGTGTGCTGCGACTACGCTCTGCATGTGGCCATCACTTGGTGGTCCAAGTCGGTGTCCGAGGAGATCGGCATACTCTCCAAGGAGCTGGGCGTCAATTCGCTGAAAACGTTCATGGCCTACAAGGGTGTGTACATGTTGAACGACTCGGAGCTGTTGGATATTTTCGAGCGGATTCGCAGTCTGAATGCTGTGGCAATGGTAAGCGAATGCAGCAGCAGACGCAGCAGCGACAACTAATCCTCTTTTGTGGCAGGTGCATGCTGAGAATGGGGATATCATAGCCAAGAATACCAGGCGTCTGTTGGCCGAGGGCGTTAGCGGCCCAGAGGGACATGAGCTGTCGCGGCAGGAGGAGGTGGAGGCGGAGGCAGTGCATCGGGCTTGTGTCCTGGCCCACCAAGTGAGTAGAGAAACCGAAACGATTGCATTAAATTGTAGGGCAACTTGAGGAGCTGTGGAATTTTTGAATTGGAATTGTAAGAATGTAAGAATGCTACTATTTGCAGTCTTTTATAATTTATATATATTTTGATTTGTTATTATTTTCATTACGTATGATGCACCCTTGTACATAAATGTGTATGTGGTATGTGGCACTTGATATTACTCCAATACTCCAATAAACATTACTCCTGATGCCGATGCACTTTAACAATAAATAAAATAGTCAATAATCCGATCAGACCGAACCCGAAGACACCAGACCGTTGCCGTCTAAGCATCTGGCGAAGTAAGTTGTACAGAGCAAAGAAAAACGCAAATCCCATAGGCATTGCTAGTGGCATAACGTACAACTAACGCATACTAACTTTCGCCGTAGTTAATCATCTCTACTAAACACAGCTAATCACTAACACTTCACCAACCACAATACCAGATTAACTAATTTCTCTGCTTGTCACAGATGAAGACGCCGCTTTATGTTGCCGGTGTATCGAGTAAATCCTCGGCAGAACTTGTCGGGCGTGCCCGACGCAGCGGATACTGTGTCTTTGGCGAAACACTCGCCAGCTACCTGGGACGTAGCATGAGCAGCGTGCCAAAGTCGGAGCGCGCCTACTTCATCACCAGCCCACCCATTCGCATGTCTCCGGAAACCCCGCGCCAACTGATGAAATCGTTAGCTTAGTAAGTAAACTAACTACAGTAGAATCCGGTTATAACGACGCCGCTTATAGCGTCCGTCCGGTTATTGCGACGAAAACTCGATGGCTCTGTTGGTCCCCATACAAACTTATATGAAAGGGCCTCCGCTTAGAACGTCTCCGCTTTTAGCGTCAAACCGCTTATACCGACGAGATTTTTCACAATTCAACCGGATATTGCGACGTGCCGAACAAAAAAAAAATCTTTAAAGAGGAAAATTTTATTTCTTTAACAATGCTAATAGAAGCAAACAAAATCATGGATTTTGTGTTTTTTCAATACGAAAAAGAAACAAAATCATGGATTTTGTCTTCCGGATATAACGACGTAAAATCGTCGGTCCCTTGAATGTCGCTATAACCGGATTCTACTGTATTTATGTACTGACCATAATCGTCTTTGTCGAGTGTTTTATTTTGAATATAGCATTCCACCTATCAAATGTTGTATTTTAAACTATTTACTTCTGTCGTAGATTAACCCATTTATCATTTATTAACACAACTAAACAGAGCTCCCAAAAATTGCTCAACCAATCATTCTATTAGGTTCTACTTAAACTTAAATTTCTCATGGTCTCAGCAAAAAAGCTGCCTTCGTTTTACTCGCGCTCACTGTTTGAGCAAAGCACACGAATTTGTCTTGTATACAGCTCAATTGTGACCAGAGTTTCGGCCAGCGAGAGTTCGGCCAACGAGAGTGTCAGCCATTGAGAGTTGGGTCAGATGAGTTGTACCAGCCATAGTTCGGCCAATGAGAGCTCGGTCAATGAGAGTTCGGCCGATAAGAGTTCGACCAGCGAGAGTTGGGCCTGCGAGAGTTGCTGAAAGTTGAGCTGAGAGCATCTCATTTAAACAGGCTCTTGACTCTTGCTTATTTCGCATGATTTACTCATAGTGTCCGGTAACAACCGATCAATCCTGAAAGGCTTGCAAAATGAGTTAACTTTTGACTTTTAATTCTGATCTGATGGGGTTTTTCTGAGGTTTTGCCATTCTATGCAGTAAATATTATGCCTTCCGAATTTTATTTTATTTTACTAGCCTTTATTTTAAACTCCACATCTTAATCTTAAGCTTTAAACTGTAATTATATTTCATTTCACATTTTGCATTGCATTTTTACGTTCTTTGTCGACATTAAAAATTTTAAATAAATGCCATGATCGATACTGACTTTATTTGTTTTGCTTGCAGCGATGATCTGCAGGTAACTGGCAGCGATAATTGCACCTTCAAGCGCAAGCAGAAGGAGCTGGGCTTGATGGACTTTACGAAAATCCCAAGCGGCGTTAATGGCGCCGAGGATCGCATGTCGCTGCTGTGGGAGAAGGGCGTGCACCAGGGTCTGCTGGATCCCTGCAGATTTGTGGCAGTGACAAGCACGAATGCTGCCAAGATATTTAACATTTATCCACAAAAAGGACGCATTGGTATGTAGCTGAGCTGCGATTGGATTACATATGCCTAATTGCTTTATTTCTGCAGCTGTTGGCTCTGATGCTGACATTGTCATATGGAATCCACAGGCGACTCGCATCATTTCCAAAGAGACCCACCATCACGCCTCCGACTACAACATATTCGAGGGTCTCTCGGTGCACGGCGTGCCGGAATTTGTGCTGGTGCGTGGTCGCATCTGTGTGGAGAACGGCGTTGTGCGTGTGGCCGAGGGCCACGGAAGATTCCTACCAATGCCGGTGCGTCCGCCTTTCGTGTACGACATCATCGAGGGAAAAGTACAAACCCAGCAGCCCGAGGAGCAGCATGAAGAACGGCAAAATGGCAATCTGGCCAAGAAGTTAGCCAGCCTGGACATCGCAATACCAACTGAGGAGCACATCTCGCCCATGCTCGCTGGCAACTTGCCGATGCCGGCTGAAGGATCCATCTGTAGCACACCCTCCGTGCGGGGACGTGTTGATGGCAAACGCGATCTACAGGAATCCTCGTTTTCAATCAGCGGTAATTGTCAAATCAATCGCCTTCTTAAACCTCTAATTAATTGTGTTCTTTTTTGGTTGCAGAGGAACTGGACAGGTCGGGAGTGCGTGCCTGCATCAAAGTTAAGAATCCGCCTGGTGGCAAGTCGTCGGGATTTTGGTAGATTCCGTGGGCGATTGAAGAGCGCACAAAGTGAACAGATCAGACCAGAAATTGCGTTTACTTGCAACTAGTTTTAGTTAAACCAATAATGAGCATTAATTAGCTACCATATTATAACGTATTTATATCATATAATCGATCAAGCAACTCAATAACCAATGAACATGTAGTCACATACATAGGATGCTCTAGTAACTAAACTCAATTAATGCGCAGCTTCATTTATTCAACATACTTATATTGAATGTACGCCCAACAAACATGAATATTCTTGCTCAGAATCGTATTTATGTGAATTGTTTCACGTCTAAAACGTGGCTAATATACAAACATGTTTCCGTTTCGGTGTGCATACAGCATATAGCTTACCTAAGCATCTATTTATTACGTATACATAAATGTAATCCAAATTAACTGAGCCCTCATTTGTAAACGACAAATGTTTTTGTAGCCAAAAATATTTTTGTATGTCAATACTTACTATTATTCCAAGGGTCTTTCATAAATAAAGCTAAAGATAACGATAATCAAAAACCAAAATGCAGCCCCAGTTCGTTTTGAATGTTATATTATATTTAGATGAATCATAAATTAATACAAAATTAATAATTATACTAATTGATAAAGAAGAGCGCGTAACGATTGCGGCACAGATTGAAAAGTTGTTATCAAAATATTCTCATAGATGGGGCAGACACTCAAAGATGCAGGATGCAAGTTGCAGGAGCAGCATATTCATATACGAGTACGTGAAATATCATATTTGGTTTTAACTGGAGTCGCTGCTCCAAATATTCGATTTGTAACCTCCGCTACTTTCTGCTTAGATGCGCAGATTGGGATTTGTGTAGCGCACGTACTTGAGCAGGGCGTCGTTCTCCTCACAGACGAAGGGCTTCTTGTGGTGGCATGCCACATCGTGCCAGTTGACGCCATCGTTGTAGAACTGATTCAACAATGCCAGACAGTTTTCGGGTGCGCCGTTTTGCTTGAATTCACGGTTATCCGGCTGGGGCAGACCAATACCGCCGGATGGCGACCAATCGCCCTGGGAGCGTTCAGTACTGGGTGCCAGCTTCTGCAGCGTGGCGGTCCAGAACCAACCGTTGATGTTCGTGGGCTGCAGATCGGGACGCTCACAGCCCTTGAAGTCACACAAGCGACCGCTGGTCCAGATGTATTTCACCTGAAATATGCAAAATTAAAAATATAATTTTAAAAATTTACAATACTTAAACAGACTAACGCAACAGCGCGCTTGGCGTCTCTCTATCTCTCTCACGCATGAAAGTTCCCATACATACACTCAGAAAAAAAGGCATTGTAAAAGTAAATGGTCGTAGTCAAACTCTTGAATTAAACAAATTCATATTCAAATCCATTTTGTGTCCACGTCAAGTTAGCAATTTCTTCCTTTTATACCCATAAACTTTTAATTCAAATACGAAATAATTAAATTTACTACGTTTTTCGCGGGGTGTATATAAGCAAAATTGGATCGTATCTCTGTTAATTATGGACCGATTTTTAAGAAATTTACAGAGTTGGTAGCTACTATAAATCTCTACCGACTACTGAAGACAATAAATTATGTAGTTTAATTTGTGTCTCTTAAATTGATCAACGTATTAAACTTATGTATATTGTGGGCGGAAGGGGCGTGATATCCTATATGTAAAATAAACTTGATCTGCGTACGTTGCCTATCTACTAACATGCCAAAAACGGCAGCCCTAGCTCTTGTAGTTTTCGAAATCGAAACGGTTAAATCGACTCATCTCGTCGCCCTGATCAAGAACATATATGTATAGTTTGTAGGGTCTGCCACGCCTTCTTCTGCCTTTTTTTTATCCATTTTTAAAGGGTTCAAAGAATAGACAGAATATCATTCTCATTGAAAGTGCATTGAACCTGCAGCAGAAGAAACTGCGCTGTCATCGGTTAGATATAGTCGAAATGGTAGAAATTTGAGGCTCAACAATTGATGCGTTGCAGCCAAACACACCCAACAACAATGGTAACAATCGGGCAGACGGACAGACGGACAGACGAGGGCAGTAGCTGCCGCTATTTAGGTGCCATTGAAAGCACACTCAAAGCCAGACGCGCCCTATGCCTGAATGTATATACTATATGCATGTTATGTGGCCGCACCCGTGGATGGATTTCGTTGAGCAGCTGTCAACGTTTCAAGTGGGAGAGACCTACGGGCAGCGACGCTGGCTGCGACTGCGACGGCGGCTGCGACTGCGACTGCGACGTCGGCTGTGACCGCAATCAGTCACTTTCACCCGACCAACTGTTTATTTTATATATGGTAGTTATACCTATTTGTATTTGTATACATGCCTTTGGACATGCAGCGCTTCGGGCCAGGCCCTTTAAGCGGAAAGTTAAATATTATTGTACTATAGCGTATTATAAGCCATGGCTTAATGGCGTACGGATAATTGCTGAACTTGCGGAAGTTTTTCAATTCCAAATTGATTTTTGATTAGAAAATGCCTCGGCCACAAAGTAAAAGCCCGAGATAAACTTGATGAATTGTGCACGAAAAGAGCTTGACTTGGGGCGATTTGGGTTATCAGCGTCATAAAACGACAGACAACGACCAAAAAGGCACAATTTATTCGAATGAAAATCGAAATCGGATTTTTAGCGGTGCATCGCAGTTCAGTTCGTTGCCTAAGTCTTTCGATTAAACATGAGCTGGAATCGCATATTAATCAAAATAATAATTATTGCTTCCGCTTTGCACAAATTTATATTGATTGCATTGCATTTCCTCGGCGCTTTTCACACCACACGATTTCATATTTCTCACGGCAGCCCCAAAGCCAAGCAGACAGACAGGCAACAAGGCATATGGCCAACGGATCTTCAAGCAAGAGACTTTTTTATACCCTGACAAAGGGTATCTAAGACTGCTGATATAATACAAAAATTCATAATTTAATCGTAGTTTATAACACCAAATATCAAAATAAATTAATAATATTTCAATATAAATTAAAAATATTTTGTTATGTTGTGAAACTTTTCATTTTTTATATTTTGTATGTTATTTATTAATTTATTTTTAATTTGATTATAATTTCCTTATTTATTTATTATTTTATTATTATTTAATTTATTAAAGTTAAAATTCGAAACAAACGTAATCCATGAATATTTTATAGATTTTTGCAGTTGCAAATCGGTATTACCGATTTTAAGGTGTTCATTTTTCTTAATTTAATTTAAGTTTTAAATATGACTCGTGGTTGCAGTATAAATTTCATCGCATGACTGTATATATTAATTATTATTAACAAAAAAAGTTAATTCACAATATTTCTAACATTTCCAATACCCTTTAAAGTTAAATTAAGACCTTGATTATAAGCATATTTCAATTAACCAATTAATTTATTTCAATCGGCTAATCACTAAACATTTCGTGTTATGCTGAAATGCTGCAAATTAAATGTATTAAATACTTGCTTTATAAGTGTATCTGCTCTTCGGTGTGCAGTAGATGGGTTTTTTGGCTGGTTATATTGTGTCTTTTAGTTGCATAAGCCATAAACTGTGTGCAAAAGTATAATCAGTCTGCGATGAATGCTGTGCTGCAGTGCAGACTGGTAATGAATGCCAAGTGAATACATGAATCCAAATGAATGCAGGCACTATTCAAATTAAAATTTGTCAAAACGTACTCTCCATGCTGGCCATTTGACCTGGTTTTGATAAGCCTTACAACAGTCACAACTCGTGTTAAGATAATGGCAACATAATAATTATTTAACGTCTGGCATATTTTAAGATTCAAGTCCAAATAAACGTAATACAATTTGAACAAAAGAGGCAGCAGACACTATGGCCAACACGTCCGAAAGGTGTCAAATCTATTGTTTGCTATTCGGCTAATTTTGTTTACAGAGTGATATATAATATATGTCTGGGCCCTTTCGCTTTTCATTTGTTTCCACAATGACTGGCAGATATGGATGGGATGTTGATAGATATTGATGGATATTGTTCAGGTTGAACAGGTGCGCAGATTAACATATTCTATATAATATTGCAAATCAATCCAAATGGCATTACTTACGTTTTCGCCAACAAGACGCTGCTTTATCCATTCGTTCTCCAGGCTGGTCTCTAGGGATACGGAGTCCATGCAACGTCTGCGGCAATAGTTTCTGGCCGTCAGCCAATCCTCTTCCACGCCCTTCAGTTGCGGGTCGCGCCAAGAGAAGAAGTATCTGCACACAATATGGAAGACATAAGTGGATTAGGGGATTACGAGACATCGGTTATATCTCCCCGCAACTCACCCCTTGCCGTCAGGTGTCTTTTCGTGGATAATGCGCTGCGCACAGAGCTGTGGATTTGGGGGCTCCAGACGCCCATTTTGGAACTGCGCCGAGCTCAGGCTGAACAGACCCAAGAGGCAGACACTGGCCACAACGAACGCTTTCATTTTCAGTCACTTGCACCCACGCACTTTCGTTTCTCAACTCAATACGAATTCGATTCCGATTCCGATTACTGTTCCTGCTTCGATTAACCGCGCTGGCGTCCGACCGATCAGATATATGCAACTGCAATGACAAAATTATTGATACCACGCGCTCTTATATATCGGCGCGCGCATCATCGCGCTTCGCTTCGGCATTGCGCTTCGTTTCGCGCTTCGGCTCGCTCTCCGGACCCGAAGTCAGCTTTAGCTTCAGCCTCTTCAGCCGAAAGCTTTTTGGAGCTCTTTGGGCAGCGATGCTGAATTTTAAGTGCTCAGTTACTCACAAACATTGCCGATCCGAGCCTGCTCTCGACTCCGGGTATTGGGGGTACGGCGAGTGCTGGTTTACTCCATTATAGATACGGCTGATAAGCGCCCATCCATTTGCTTTACAGGGCAGTGCAAATGCGATATTGCACAGCTCAATACCCTGCAGTCACTGCATGCGCTGGTAGATGCTATAAGTGTGTCGTATACCCTGTAAAAATTGTCTGATTAAAAATGGCAAATATTGTGGAATAAATTAAAGTGCTCTTAGATGACTCCAAAAATATTTATTAATTTTTCAGTTCAATTATTTTTAATATATTACAAATGTAAGCCACGTTTATTTCAACAATTGAAATGGGTAAGTCTGGACTCTACGTCAATAAGCTTAAAGCAAATTAAATGGATAAATTTCAAAGTATTTTTCAAAAAACCATAAATTGTTTAACAATGAACTTCCGCATAAAACCCAAAAAAAAATCACCTGAATGTTATGAATAAGAAACACATAAATAATATTCTAAAGTTTAGATTGAAGCAAAAACCTCCAAAATCTATACAATTTTGTTGATATTTTAATTTTCCCCTAGATATATTTAATTGAAAAATTCTCTTAAATTTTTAATTTATCTTCTAAATAATTATATAGGTATTTTTTATTAGTTCTACTGGCGCCATCTAGCGTAAGTCTCTCATAACCGTAAATATTGAGCTATAACTGATGCATCTAAATGCCTAATTAAAGGTTTATTTTCAAGTGGCATCCGCAGTGTCAGGTGCTTCCGACTGCTGAGCTTATTTTCTCTTTTTATGTGACCAGTATTTGGTTCAGAGCAGCTGAGCGAGCGAGCCAGCAATCTAATTAGCTACACAAACACGCCGCAGGCAAAGTCTTTAAAATCTTCAGGCCCCGGCAAATTTGTCCAGGTAGTTGTATCTATTATTTGGTTGCTTTAGCGATACTTTACATAATCTTATGCATTTTATTTTTGTTACTTGCCGTTTTATATTTGCTAAGAAATATTTACTGTTGTTTCGCCTGACGTGTGTGAACAAGTGTATCTGTGTGTGCGTAATTGCAGCTGTGTGCGTGCTGCTGGCAACAGGCTGATGTACTTTTTTTTCGGTTTTGCCTTTGCATACTCGGATTACATAAGCCAAACTGTTGACCAAATTTATTTGGCTGAAAGTCACAGGTGACATATTTTATTTCATTTGCAGCTTGACAGCTTCGATCACGATCAATTTTCTAAATAGGAAGTGGCTACACAGCTATTCAAGTTGTTTATAAATCAGGAAAGTATCTGCCGTACTCTACGTAACACACATTGCACTAGCAAGTACTTTGACCTAGCTTACAAATTGCTCAGTTGAGATTTAAATATTTAAAATATAGCTCAACATACCATAAATGAACTTGAATCGATCCAGATTTGACCGAAACTTTGGTTCAATATATTCAAAGTTTATTTTAAGTTCAGATTCGCATAAATTTATTGTTCTTATTGTCTTATTGGTTACAGTATTAATTTTTATTATTTAAATATATAAATCAAGTAAATTAATGCTCAGACTAACCGGAAGTATTATCCAAACCAAATCATCTTGAATAAACAATTGAAGTTGCAAATCCTGTTAGATTTATATTAAATTGTACTGTCATGTTAAAACTATGAATTGGAATTTCTGCAATGGGACATCCAAAATATGGGTTATACTACATTGAGAAGCAATTGACGGATGGTGCACGCCCCTTGGCTGAATTCAGTTAGCGACAACAAGTGTTTTAACCATTACATAATACCCATAAATAAGCAGAAGATTTACATATTTATGTGTGTACGTGTTATTGCATAAGCTCGAAAAACATAAACAACAAAAAAAGAAGTCAATGAAAAAATGAAGCAGGTAAGTGCATTACATTCAACCCATCTTTCCAACTCTCCAGTTCGTCACATGCCCCAAGTCGCGTTTTCATCTCCATCGCCAGATCAAGGTCAGAGCGACTTGCGAGGGAAAAAACAACGACATCAACGACAAAGTTTACGTCAATGGCGAAATTTCACCAGCCGCAATCAAATTAAAGACCCAGACTCAGACCCAGACCAGACCCAAGACCAGACCCAAGCTCAGGCCCTACCCGCTGCACGCAGCTTTTCAAGCAATTGTTGTACTTTTTATTATAAATTCATTTCTTTTCAGTCAGTCAAAAATTGCGCCTTGCTCATATTTTATTATTATTATTGCCTGTAATGTGATTACTTTTATGATCTTGTTGCGAAGCGCCTGGGTGATCGTTTCCACCAGTTATGCTCAGGTATGTAAGCAGTTTGTAAGACCATCCAAACAAACTTTAGATGATATTACCCTCAAGTACTGAAAATTAGTTTAAATTTAAGCACATTTTTTTTATTTTATCATTTGCTTTTATGGCTAACTTTACGTCTCTTTAACTAAACCAATAAATACTTCCCACTCAAATAATCCTACTCATGCCTACAACTCAAAGTTTAAGTATCCGTAAATAATAATAAATATAACTGCTTAAACTACGGCAGTAAGTTGATAAGGCATTAAAAACGAAATGCCAAAATACTGCATCGGTTTAAGAGGCTAGGCTGCGTTATTACCCCATTTTGGCAAATCAGTCGGATAGTGCCAAATAAATATTTAGGAAAACTAAAGTCGGATGCTACCAAACGCAAAAGACCCCATAAGGAAAAATATTTATTTCTCAGATTTTGATCTTCAATTACTTTTTTTTTACCGAAAATCGTACTGGAATCGAAAAACCTTCAGTATATTATTTTTGAACTACATATTTCTATTTAAGTAACGATTTTTTATGTAGAACCCTAAATATTTTTTAACTTTAAGCAACAAATCATTATGAATAAAATGTTGAATTTATAAATGGCAAGTGCATCGTTGCCTGAAGAAAGTTGTATGAATATAATCCCCTAAAACATCCGTTATTACTAAAGGAATATGTGTAAGCTTTACGTAAATATTCCTTATTGTGAAATTTGTTTACCAACAAGATGAATTGCAAATAAAATTGTTTGTGTTTAAGTGCCATTGTGATGTCATGGCTTGTTTCGGAGTCCTTTTATCGTTTATTTATGTATTTATGTACTTTTGTTTATTTTTATTTTTTCTTGCAAAAAAAAAGACCCCGACATTGGCATCTGTTATGGAGCAATGAGAGAAAGTGAGATGATATTATTTAGTTTTGTTTTGGGTCTGGGCCTGGGCCACATCGAAAATATTTTGCACAAGTTGCATATTGTTGAAATACGAGTGTGTGAAGCTATCCATCAACTATTTGCCCAAGCAGAGAGTGCGACAGGTGGAGTCGGCCTATATAAATAGGTGTGAATGAATTGAATAAATATTTAAAGAAATTAGCTAAGCCACTTGGCATTTCTCTTCGTACTCATGAGTGAATTTAATTTTGATTATGTAAAATAAAGTTGATCCATCAATTGCGCATATTTCGTATACTGTGGCCACATCAATGCCACATATTTGGCCACCACAAATGGGACAGAGGCAAAAACAATTGCAATTCCCCGTGCTTATTATTTATGTCAGTGGCACATAAGCCTCCTATAAAGAAATAATAATTATTGTTTGTTTTATGTTCGCAATGTGATTGGACTTTTAAACATGCATTTATAGTCGTACACATGATTCAATAATTATAATTTTAATTCTGGTTTATCGTATGCTCATACAACATTGACTCAATGCTAATTCAAAATGTTGGGAATTTGTAGACTTTAAAAACAGAAATAAAAGTCTATACAATTTTAAATTATTTTATAATTTTTAAGCAAATTTACCTAAAATTTAAGTTCAGCTCTCCGTATAAATACAATTTAAATTTAGATAATGCAAGATTTACATATATTTAACGTTTAACTCTTGGCACTGGCTACAATGTGTAACAAAACCTTAGAAATTAGGGCTCTGTGTAAGCTTACAGTGGCTGTAGTAAGTTGATTCACATTTGAGTGTGAAGGTCAAGGTTGCACCTTTTGGTCGCCTACCAAGACCCCACAAATTTGATGTCGACTCTACGTACATACAAAAGCGCAATTAGAGTTGCTTGTGCAAATAATAAAAATTAAGTTGCTGTGGAATGCATAATGATGACATATAAATTGCTTTTATTTTAATTGTTAATGTCAATGATATAAAATAGATATTGTTTGCTGTTCGAGTTATGAAATGTCATATAAACAAATAATAAAACAATGTCAAAACTACAGTTAGTCTTTATAAATAAATGGTAGTTTTATATATATAAATCTTGCTATTAAAGCCAGATTTGTACTTTAACGTATATTATAATTAAAATTTTAATGGCATACTATTGGGTATTTTCTGTCTTTATTTTGGCAAAGTGTTGGCGCCGTGTTTTGAACAGCCAAATTGAAATTCGAAACAGAATTGCATATCAAATAGACCATGTAAGACCTTGAACAGGCGTTGACACAATGTGACTTTATTCACGTGATATTTTATACATATGTCGTAGTTATTTATGCGGTCGGTATACTTGCTACGAATGCAATTAACTTTCCTTAAGTATTCCAAATGATTTATGCCGTGAAGAGGAGCATGCAATTGAGCTTTTTTTTTTCAAATAATAACGAACATTAGTTTCTGCCAAAGTTATTTGCTACGAAATTCATGCAAAGTAACGAATAGTAGTAACTGCAAATTGCTGTTTGCTACGCAACTCCAAACATAAATTCAATTCGTTGCAGTGTTGACTATTTTGTTCTTCCTTTTCTTGGCAGGATAGACACAAAAAAAAATCTGTTTATTTCTGAGAATGTATTTTATAAAAAATTGTTTTTAATTTAAGAAAAGATTCGTAAAAAGCTAAATTATTAATGAAAAAAGTCAAAACTCCCGTTTGCGGAGTTTTACAAATTTGCTGGCGAATGGTCTTCAAAAAACAGCTAGATGTGGCGAAAAAAAAGCGGATTTGACAACAGTGATTCGTTGCTGCGCAGTTGCATATCTGCCGACCACCACAGTTATCGATATTTGCAATTATCGACAAGTCGTTTACATTTTTCTTACGCCAATATGTGTTCGGCGTTGTAACTTAACCAATTAATAAATAAATAAACAATTGAAAGGCATTTATTTCAACTTCAAACGCAGTAAGCTATGCAACTCTCGAGCTACAATTGAGAAGTATTGCGCATTCCAACGAAACTTATACGCAATATAACGAAATCTATAATTTCAAAAAAGGTTGCAAGTTGCAAAGTGATAAAAAGATCAAATAATGGGACGTCGCTGCTGCGTTGCGAACTGTCCGTCGACATCGCGGCTGTCCGAGCACGACGGGGTCACGTACCACTCCTTCCCCATGGACGCGGTGATACGCGCTATCTGGATAAAGAACTCGCGCGTTAGCCTGGACCGCCAGATCACAAAGAGCGTACTTGTTTGCTCGCGTCACTTTCGCAAGTTGGACTTCAATACCATACGGAATGGCAAGTTTTTGCTGAAACCGCGGGTATTTCCAACCGTCTTTCCCTGGGGCAAAATGGAGCCGGCTGAGGTCCAGGCGGATAATCGGGCGCTGGAGCAGGCGGTTTTGGACGGAACTGGCGCCAGCGGCGCATCCAACACCTCGACCAGCGAAGAGGTCATTAAGGCCACTGTGGACCGCATTGTGTCGCAGATACTGGCAGAGACCGCTGAGCGGAATGCAGCAGCAGCCGCCGCAGAGTTGGAAGCAACCAAAGCAACCGACGACAAGCCCCAAGCGGAGGAGCCCACGCCAGTCAAAGATGTCTCCGCTGTTGAAATTGAGATGGGATACCACGCTGAGGATCTGGCAGACGCCAACGAAGAGATTCCGCCCAGTGCAACGGAGGCAGGCGGTTCGGCCTCACCGGTGACCACAACGCCGCCCAAGTACGGGCCGCCCACCAACTTGACCATTGGCGCACGCCTCGAGGCCAAGAGCGTCGACGGCCTCTGGCTGCCAGCGCGCATTGTCGAGCTCAACCAAGCTGAGCAGACGTTGCTGGTGCGCTTCGAACGCAACAGCAAGCTAAGGACGCCGCCATCCAGCAACGGTACCTACCAGGAGTGGCTCGGTATCAAATCGGAACGTCTGCGGCAGCGCATCAACTCGCGCGTGCTTCCGATCTTCCAGCTGCAAGAGAAGTGCATGGCACGTTGGTCCGGACCACGCAAGTTTCCAGGCACCGTTCAAAAACTGCTCGCCAACGACACCTACGAGATCCTCTTTGATGACGGCTACACCAAGAACGTGCGCGCCGTGCACATGAACAAGCTGCCGCGCCAACTGCCAGCTGCCACGCCTGAGGCAGCCCCTGAAAGTGACGACGAAATTGTGCCAGCTGTACTTGCACCAAGTTCACCTAAGCCCGATGCAGCCGCAAGTGCAGCGATCACTGTTAAAAGACCCAGTTCCGGCGCCTCCAGCAGCAACAAAAAGTCAAAGGCAACACCGCAGCGCAAGGATTGGAAGCTCCTGGATATGTCCAAGTTGGATTTGGGTAAGTATCTTATATGCATTTATCTATTTTTATGCCCATTTGAAAAATGGGAAAACAGGGTTAATAACATTGTGCGAATGTATGTAACAGGCAGAAGGAGGCGTGGCAGACCCCACAAACTATATATATTCTTGATCAGGGAGACGAGCTGAGTCGATATAGCCATATCTGTCTGTTTGTCTGTCCGTCTGGAGGAGTGCGTAGATCTCAGCAACTATAAAAGCTAGAGCAGCCGTTTTGGTCTCTTTTGAAAGGTGTATACCATACGCAGATCAAGTTTATTTCAAATCTTAAATGCCACGCCCCTGCCGCCCATAATGAATGAAATATAATACATTCGCCAATTTAAAAGACACCAAACTATTTACATGAATTCTCTCTTCAGTAATTGGTAGGTCTATATCATACACAGATGAGGCTTTTTCAAATTTTGGATGTCACGCCCCCTTTACGCCTTAATCGATAAAAACCGAATAACAAGCGTAATATTGAACATAGAACGTTGAAACTCGGAATATATACTCTTGTGTATAGTAGTTACCTATCCTGAAAAGCGCATTTAAATCGGCCAATAAACAGAGATATGAACAAAATGGATGAAGAAGAATTGCTGCTACGCTCCGTGTGATAGTTTTATAAAATTATATTTAAAATATAGGGTACAGGGTATTCTACAGTCGGGCCCATCCGACTGATCTGCCCAGTCCAAATTTTTTTATTACTGGAGAATTTGCTAATGCCACAACTACAAAGGACTTAAAAGTTAAAGCATTAGTCACGTAAAGTTACAAAACACACTTAAATTAACTTAGATTATTTAATTTATTTATTTAAAGTCAACTAATGTCAGTCAAAACAGACAATTTTAAATTTGAATTACAAATTGAAATAAAAAAAAGTAAATGATAATGTAAAAGATAATCTGGGGATAAAATTAAATTAAAAATTAAAGAAAAATTAAGAAAAAGGTCCAGCATTGGCTGCTTAGGTTGGGAAAAACCATTTAATTATTGTTATATTTAATTTCTTAATTATTGTCCCGTAAATATTAAGATAGTTTATTTTTGAAATTTAATGCACTCTTAATACATTTACTAACAGCGTATGCAAAAAAGTGATAATAAGACTTGGATAGTTTATTTCTTGAGGGTATAAAATTATATGTCCTTTTAGAACTGTTAAATTGTCATATAAATACAAAGCACGAAGATCCGTCTCGAAGGCATGCTGCGATAATGTTGAATTTGATAATGTGCAACAATTTGTTAATGTCCTGTCTTCTCTGCAGCATCCTTGGGACTGCAGGACATACCGCATGATGGCGAATGGACCTGCCACTGGGTTAATGATCAGCCCATCGGCACCGAGGGTTTCCTCATTGTGGGCGAGCACCGGAAGCCGACGGTTATTGTGCACGACTGGCGGCTGCCGCCTGGCTGGATCAAGCACATGTATCAGCGTTCCAACGTGCTTGGCAAGTGGGACGTCATCCTCGTGTCGCCCAGTGGCAAGCGCTTCAGATCCAAATCAGATCTGAAGACATTTCTGGAGTCGCAGGGCCTGGTCTACAATCCGGATGTCTATGACTTCAGCATTCATAGGCGACGCGCCAAGGACATCAATGCCTATGTGTACACTCACGACTACAGTCCCCAACAGCCGCTGAAGCCCAAGACCAGCGGTGTCGCCTTGGACACATCGCAGTCATCATTGGCGCCGGATCTGAGCATCAAGCTGACGGCATCTGCCACACCAAACAGCTCAATTTCATCAGCTGCACGTCATGGGGCTGGCGATGAGAGCCAGTATATGGAGGCGCCCGTTGCCTCGTTGGTGCCCCCCGTCGAGTTGATGTCGCCATCCCCTCAAGGGCGTGCCAACGAAGCTGCAACAGCTGAGGCGCTTGAAACTGGAGCAGCACCGACGGCCCAGCTAGTGGACGATGGTTACGGTAGTTGATATTTTGCATGCATTACGCATAATTTCTGATTGCCTTCGTTTTGCAGCTTTCATTGGCGAACTCAAGGTGCAGATAGTGGACAACTTGTTTGTCTGTCCGGGCGAAGGTTGTGGCAAACAGTACCGCAAGGAAGACTTTCTGCTCATACACATACGGCATTACCACAAGGAACTGGCGCAGTAAGCAAATCGAATCGAACCAAAACCTAACCAAATTGATCAAATATTTTGTTTTTAGTCATGTCAGTCACTGTCCAAAGATGCAGGAGCTGGCGGTTAAGCGCACGCATCCCTCATCCATTGAGCAGGGCGAACAAACGCCCAAGAACCAAATACCGAACCAACAGTTCTTTGCCAAGCTGCATCAACAGGATTTGCAGCAATCGCGCTCCTTCCGGCGACAGCCAGCGGGTACGGAAATGCCGCCAACCGAACTGGAAGGCACGCCAAATGTTGCAGCCTCGCCCAAAGTGGATGCGCCTGGCACAACAGCAACAGGCACACAGGAAACTAATGCAGCAGTGCGTACTCCGATGGATATTGGTGAAGTTATGCCGCCAGAGTACATAGAGCAAGGGATTTCATTCCCAGCCATGGCATCGACATCCAATCGATCTTCGAAGCGTTCACGCCCGTCCTCCAACAGGCGTTTGTCCGGTGGGCGCAAGAGCAGCCGCCAACGCTCTCAGCGCCGCAGCGCCAATACGTCGCACAGCAGATTATCTGCAAATACCCGTAATATATCACCCGGAGTCGACTTTGATAGGATGGGCACCTCCATCATGCGCAGCGATGCCCAAAGACGCCGCATTCCTGCAGTGAGCACGCCGATTGGATCGCCTGCCAACATGGACTCCGCGTCGACGCCGTCGTCGAATGATCATGCGGACATTAATGCGGCGCTGGCCCCTCCGCCACAGCAGCCGGGCAGCCAGGGCGGGCAGTACATCAAGGAGAATGGCGAGCTGATCCGTATAGTGAGCATGAAGCAGGAGGAGATCATCAACTGCATTTGCCAGTACGGAGAGGAGGACGGCCTGATGATACAGTGCGAGCTGTGCCTGTGCTGGCAGCACGGCACCTGCAACGGCATTGCCAAGGAGTCGGATGTGCCGGAGAAGTACGTTTGCTACCTCTGCCGTAATCCGCAACGCGTGCGCGAATCGATGCGGTTCAAGCACGATCAGGACTGGCTATTTGACGGCAAACTGCCAGTGGCCGGTTACCACACTCCGAATCCGCAAGCGGCCAAAAGAGCGGAGCTGCTGAAGCGCTCCCACACGCTCACGGGCAATTTGTTGGGTGCCAAGCGGGCGATGCACTCCTTGTTGGTCAAATTGAATATTGCACGCAATCGCTGCCACCCCAAGCTCTACTTGTGGGCCAAGAAGTGGGACGAGGATCAGGTGGACAAGGCAGCGACTCCAGTGAAGCGACCCAAGCTGGAGCAGACCGATGGGCCGCATGTGCCACAGCCAGAGGCAGCCATCGACCCCGAGGAGTGTCAGTACCGACTCATAGAGCACGTCAAGGTGCAGCAATCTCTGCTGCACAATCGCTTGAACGAAATCGAGCTGGAAATGGACGGTAAGTAGACGTGCAGCATCCCATTTTAAAATCGCTTCTAACACTCAATTTCTCATCCACCACAGAGCTTGAGAAGGAGGACAACCAGACCGATTCCAAGGATGCGAATACGTCCTCCACCAAAGATGTTTTGGGCACATTCATCAAGGAACTGGACACATTAAAACGCCTGGCTAAACTTAACAAAACCCACAACATGAAGCAGAGCCTTAAGGAGCAAGAAGCAACGGAAGTTGCGCAGATATAAAACGTTAAAATATATATATTGTTTGCCAAATAATTATTGCTTATCATGAAACTATGTTCATTCTTGAACATTAACTGAATTTGCCACTTCGCAACATTTATATTTTGGAAAACATCGTGAAAGGCAGGAATAAATGAATAATAATAAAATATAATAACAAAAAATAATAAATAAGGAAAATAAAATATTTGCCGCTTCTTATTTCTGTTTTGGAAAACATGCGTGCCTGCAGAATCGTATAATTCGATTTGGACAGCTCCATGTCGATGCAGAGTCTGGAGGCTTCCTCGGCAGTATACTTGATGGGAAAGATTTTGGGTGGGACGATCCTCCTCATGGGTGAATTGGCTGAAGACACCGCAGCGGGATCAACAAACGTAGTAGATCCCGTAAGCCACTTGGCATGCTTGTATTTGAAGAACACATAGTTGCGATACGAGTTCTTCCAGATATATCTTATCCTAAAATAGGTAGATTTCAGTTTACGTTTTACTTCTTCTTCCTCCTCCATTCTCGGTGTTTTCCATTTCTTGTAATTGCCATACACAAATATATATCGATGTATTGGACATCGACGATGCATCGATGCCCTAAGCCAATTTCAATTGAAAAGTATCGATGCTGTCTCCCTGTATTTATGCTATCGATTTGATTGTCGTCGATTTATTTTTCTACAGCTTTACAGTGTTTCGTTTTATTTTAATTATTGAATAAATGGCAAAAATGCGCATAAAAACGTATTATTTCTGTCCTATGCACTAGACATCGAAATAAATCAATTCGTTAATTTAAAAGTATCGATGCTGTATCCTTGTATTTAAGCTATCGATTGTCGTCGATTTATTTTCCTTAAACTTAACACCTATTCAAAATTCATTTTAATTATTTAATAAATGACAAAAATCCGCTTCGAAACACGTTATTTCTGTTCGATGCATTAGCCATCAACAGTAAATCGATTCGTCAACTTAAAAGTATCGATGCTGTATCCCTGTATGGCAAGTATTTGCTGAAACCGCGGGTCTTTTCCACCGTTTTTCCCTGGTACAAAATGGCGACGGCTGAGGTCCAGGCGGACAAAAAGGCGCTGGAGCAGGCGATCTTGGAAGAGATTCCGCCCTGTGCAACGGAGGCAGGCGATTCGGCCTCACTGGTGACCACAACGCCGCCCACCAACTTGACCATTGGCGCACGCATCGAGGCCAAGAGCGTCGATGGCCTCTGGTTGCCAGCGCGCATTGTCGATCTCAAACAAGCTAAGCAGACGTTGCTGGTGCGCTTCGAACGCAACCGCAAGCTAAGGACGCCGCCATCCAGCAACGGCACCTACCAGGAGTGGCTCGGCATGAAATCGGAACGTCTGCGGCAGCGCATCAACTCCCGCGTGCTTCCGATCTTCGAGCTGCAAGAGAAGTGCATGGCACGTTGGTCCGGACCACGCAAGTTTCCAGGCACCGTTCAAAAACTGCTCGCCAACGACACCTACGAGATCCTCTTTGATGACGGCTACACCAAGAACGTGCGCGCCGTGCACATGAACAAGCTGCCGCGCCAACTGCCAGCTGCCACGCCTGAGGCAGCCCCTGAAAGTGACGACGAAATTGTGCCAGCTGTACTTGCACCAAGTTCACCTAAGCCCGATGCAGCCGCAAGTGCAGCGATCACTGTTAAAAGACCCAGTTCCGGCGCCTCGAGCAGCAACAAAAAGTCAAAGGCAACACCGCAGCGCAAAGAATGGAAGCTCCTGGATATGTCCAAGTTGGATTTGGGTAAGTATCTTATATGCATTTATCTATTTTTATACCCTGTGCCCATTTGAAAAATGGGAAAAACAGGGTTAATAACTTTGTGCGAATGTATGTAACAGGCAGAAGGAGGCGTGGCAGACCCCACAAAGTATATATATTCTTGATCAGGGAGACGAGCTGAGTCGATATAGCCATGTCTGTCTGTCTGTCTGTCTGTCTGTCCGTCTGGAGGAGTGCGTAGATCTCAGCAACTATAAAAGCTAGAGCAGCCGTTTTGGTCTCTTTTGAAAGGTGTATACCATACGCAGATCAAGTTTATTTCAAATCTTAAATGCCACGCCCCTGCCGCCTATAATGAATGAAATATAATACATTCGCCAATTTAAAAGACACCAAGCTATTTACATGAATTCTCTCTTCAGTAATTGGTAGGTCTATATCATACACAGATGAGGCTTTTTCAAATTTTGGATGTCACGCCCCCTTTACGCCTTAATCGATAAAAACCGAATAACAAGCGTAATATTGAACATAGAACGTTGAAACTCGGAATATATACTCTTGTGTATAGTAGTTACCTATCCTGAAAAGCGCATTTAAATCGGCCAATAAACAGAGATATGAACAAAATGGATGAAGAAGAATTGCTGCTACGCTCCGTGTGATAGTTTTATAAAATTATATTTAAAATATAGGGTACAGGGTATTCTACAGTCGGGCCCGTCCGACTGATCTGCCCAGTCCAAATTTTTTTATTACTGCAGAATTTGCTAATGCCACAAGTACAAAGGACTTAAAAGTTATAGCATTAGTCACGTAAAGTTACAAAACACACTTAAATTTAACTTAGATTATTTTATTTATTTATTTAAAGTCTACTAATTACAAATTAAAATAAAAAATATAATAAAATAAAGAAATTAAATTAAAAGTAAATGGTAATATAAAAGATAATCTGGGGATAAAATTGATTTAAAAATTAAAGAAAAATTAAGACAAAGGTCCAGCATTGGCTGCTTAGGTTGGGGAAAACCCTTTAATTATTTTTATATTTAATTTCTTAATTATTGTCCCGTAAATATTAAGATAGTTTATTTTTGAAATTTAATGCGCTCTTAATACATTTACTAACAGCGTATGCAAAATAGTGATAATAAGACTTGGATAGTTTATTTCTTGAGGGTATAAAATTATATGTCCTTTTAGAACTGTTAAATACAGATACAAAACACGAAGATCCGTCTCAAAGGCATGCTGCTATAATGTTGAATTCGATAATGTGCAACAATTTGTTAATGTCCTGTCTTCTCTGCAGCATCCTTGGGACTGCAGGACATACCGCATGATGGCGAATGGACCTGCCACTGGGTTAATGATCAGCCCATCGGCACCGAGGGTTTCCTCATTGTGGGCGAGCACCGAAAGCCGACGGTTATCGTGCACGACTGGCGGCTGCCGCCTGGCTGGATCAAGCACATGTATCAGCGTTCCAACGTGCTTGGCAAGTGGGACGTCATCCTCGTGTCGCCCAGTGGCAAGCGCTTCAGATCCAAATCAGATCTGAAGACATTTCTGGAGTCGCAGGGCCTGGTCTACAATCCGGATGTCTATGACTTCAGCATTCATAGGCGACGCGCCAAGGACATCAATGCCTATGTGTACACTCACGACTACAGTCCCCAACAGCCGCTGAAGCCCAAGACCAGCGGTGTCGCCTTGGACACATCGCAGTCATCATTGGCGCCGGATCTGAGCATCAAGCTGACGGCATCCGGCACACCAAACAGCTCAATCGCATCAGCTGCACGTCATGGGGCTGGCGATGAGAGCCAGTATATGGAGGCGCCCGTTGCCTCGTTGGTGCCCCCCGTCGAGTTGATGTCGCCATCCCCTCAAGGGCGTGCCAACGAAGCTGCAACAGCTGAGGCGCTTGAAACCGGAGCAGCACCGACGGCCCAGCTAGTGGACGATGGTTACGGTAGTTGATATTTTGCATGCATTACGCATAATTTCTGATTTCTGATTGCCTTCGTTTTGCAGCTTTCATTGGCGAACTCAAGGTGCAGATAGTGGACAACTTGTTTGTCTGTCCGGGCGAAGGTTGTGGCAAACAGTACCGCAAGGAAGACTTTCTGCTCATACACATACGGCATTACCACAAGGAACTGGCGCAGTAAGCAAATCGAATCGAACCAAAACCTAACCAAATTGATCAAATATTTTGTTTTTAGTCATGTCAGTCACTGTCCAAAGATGCAGGAGCTGGCGGTTAAGCGCACGCATCCCTCATCCATTGAGCAGGGCGAACAAACGCCCAAGAACCAAATACCGAACCAACAGTTCTTTGCCAAGCTGCATCAACAGGATTTGCAGCAATCGCGCTCCTTCCGGCGACAGCCAGCGGGTACGGAAATGCCGCCAACCGAACTGGAAGGCACGCCAAATGTTGCAGCCTCGCCCAAAGTGGATGCGCCTGCCACAACAGCAACAGGCACACAGGAAACTAATGCAGCAGTGCGTACTCCGATGGATATTGGTGAAGTTATGCCGCCAGAGTACATAGAGCAAGGGATTTCATTCCCAGCCATGGCATCGACATCCAATCGATCTTCGAAGCGTTCACGCCCGTCCTCCAACAGGCGTTTGTCCGGTGGGCGCAAGAGCAGCCGCCAACGCTCTCAGCGCCGCAGCGCCAATACGTCGCACAGCAGATTATCTGCAAATACCCGTAATATATCACCCGGAGTCGACTTTGATAGGATGGGCACCTCCATCATGCGCAGCGATGCCCAAAGACGCCGCATTCCTGCAGTGAGCACGCCGATTGGATCGCCTGCCAACATGGACTCCGCGTCGACGCCGTCGTCGAATGATCATGCGGACATTAATGCGGCGCTGGCCCCTCCGCCACAGCAGCCGGGCAGCCAGGGCGGGCAGTACATCAAGGAGAATGGCGAGCTGATCCGTATAGTGAGCATGAAGCAGGAGGAGATCATCAACTGCATTTGCCAGTACGGAGAGGAGGACGGCCTGATGATACAGTGCGAGCTGTGCCTGTGCTGGCAGCACGGCACCTGCAACGGCATTGCCAAGGAGTCGGATGTGCCGGAGAAGTACGTTTGCTACCTCTGCCGTAATCCGCAGCGCGTGCGCGAATCGATGCGGTTCAAGCACGATCAGGACTGGCTATTTGACGGCAAACTGCCAGTGGCCGGTTACCACACTCCGAATCCGCAAGCGGCCAAAAGAGCGGAGCTGCTGAAGCGCTCCCACACGCTCACGGGCAATTTGTTGGGTGCCAAGCGGGCGATGCACTCCTTGTTGGTCAAATTGAATATTGCACGCAATCGCTGCCACCCCAAGCTCTACTTGTGGGCCAAGAAGTGGGACGAGGATCAGGTGGACAAGGCAGCGACTCCAGTGAAGCGACCCAAGCTGGAGCAGACCGATGGGCCGCATGTGCCACAGCCAGAGGCAGCCATCGACCCCGAGGAGTGTCAGTACCGACTCATAGAGCACGTCAAGGTGCAGCAATCTCTGCTGCACAATCGCTTGAACGAAATCGAGCTGGAAATGGACGGTAAGTAGACGTGCAGCATTCCATTTTAAAATCGCTTCTAACACTCAATTTCTCATCCACCACAGAGCTTGAGAAGGAGGACAACCAGACCGATTCCAAGGATGCGAATACGTCCTCCACCAAAGATGTTTTGGGCACATTCATCAAGGAACTGGACACATTAAAACGCCTGGCTAAACTTAACAAAACCCACAACATGAAGCAGAGCCTTAAGGAGCAAGAAGCAACGGAAGTTGCGCAGATATAAAACGTTAAAATATATATATTGTTTACCGAATAATTATTGCTTATAAACTGAAGAAAATGAAATGAATTTCAAATAAAATATTTGCCGCTTCGCAACATTTTTTATTTTGGAAAACATCGTGAAAGGCATGGATAAATGGATAATAAAAAATAATAATAAATAAATAACAATAAAATATTTGCCAATTCTCATTTCTGTTTTGGAAAACATGCGTGGTTTTTTTAAATGTGCTCAATTAACAAGCTTAATTATTATTTATAAATGTGTTAACAATTTAAATAATTACTTATAAACTATTTGCAATCATCAGTTGAATTTGATCAAGGCTTTGATTTATTTTATGTATTTTCCTGTTCATCTGCGTCGTCGGTCTGAGTCTTGATTTTCTCATGCGCTGGTTTTCGTAGCCTATTTCTGGATTTGGAAAAATAGTCGTAGTTGGGCAGAATATTGACGTTGTGATGCAGTAGCGACTGCTGCAGAATCGTATAATTCGATTTGGACAGCTCCATGTCGATGCAGAGTCTGGAGGCTTCCTCGGCAGTATACTTGATGGGAAAGATTTTGGGTGGGACGATCCTCCTCATGGGTGAATTGGCTGAAGACACCGCAGCGGGATCAACAAACGTAGTAGATCCCGTAAGCCACTTGGCATGCTTGTATTTGAAGAACACATAGTTGCGATACGAGTTCTTCCAGATATATCTTATCCTAAAATAGGTAGATTTCAGTTTACGTTTTACTTCTTCTTCCTCCTCCATTCTCGGTGTTTTCCATTTCTTGTAATTGCCATACACAAATATATATCGATGTATTGGACATCGACGATGCATCGATGCCCTAAGCCAATTTCAATTGAAAAGTATCGATGCTGTCTCCCTGTATTTATGCTATCGATTTGATTGTCGTCGATTTATTTTCCTACAGCTTTACAGTGTTTCGTTTTATTTTAATTATTGAATAAATGGCAAAAATGC
>JAWNNJ010000132.1:0-17525 GCA_035045125.1 Hypselothyrea guttata
AAGTCATACTACAAAGTGCCAAATTCTACAGCAATGAGCTAAACAAGTCACTAATTAAAACCAAAATGTGCTGGAAATAAACTCATTATTTCCAAATTTTAACAGAATTTAACTCTTTCAACTATTGTGTAGGCAAAGTAACTATTTTAATGCATTTATAGTAGATATTTTGTTGAAAACTTTTAACTTTTAATAGCCTAAGAGTGCACTAAACAGCACAAGCCCTTACATGGCTAAAAAGTTGAAGCAGTTTTTGGGTTTTCTGGGGTTTTATTTTTTTGTTTTTATATGCTCTACATATGTATACATACATATATGCAGACTGTACATATTTATTTATTTATTTTGAAAATTTCAAAGTCCAGTTCGCTGATTGTGTATGAATATGAATTTATAAACAACTGCTAAAAGCAGCAAACTAACAAACACAAACATAACCAAAACGCCCCCTTTTACACACACACACACACACACACACACATAACTTTTGATCAACAACATAAAAAAAATACAAAAACAACGGAAAAATCAATAAAATCATATAGAAAATGCTTAAGAATTTTATGCACAATTCTAAATAATCTTATGGGATATATTAGTGTGTGCTGCTTAGAAATAATTTCTTAACAAGTTGTGTAAGTTTATTTTATTTTAATTTTTGACAGCAAACATAAAAAACTCTAAATTTTAAAATTTAATTCAAATTTATTTGTATTGAGAGCTTAAACTTTATCAAATAAGTTTTAGTAAAATAATATTTTGATATTGGCATTAATTTAAAAGCAATAAACTGACTTTATAAATTTATCTTTTTACTGGTTTCAATTGTTGAAATTAATATTTAAATATACACAATATTTTAAAATTAACAAATTATTATTAAATTATTTTAAATTTAATATTAAAGCTATGTTTAATATTTAAATTATACGCACATATAAAATAAAATATATATATTTTATATACAAGAAATGTGGTGTGTAATCCTCTAAGGCAAATTCGTATTTGGTTTGCTAGGCTTAGACTTAGCTTAAAGAGGTACAGAGAGGATTCATTTGCTTTTTATAAATGTTAAAATATATATATATATGTATAAAGGTGTGTGTGGCTGTGTGTGTGTGTGTGCTTTGTGGCAGCCACAAAAGGTTCAACTGACTGTAAATGCTTAAATTGATTTAAATGCAGACACAGCTCGAACCACAATGTCTGACGAGCGAGCAAAACGAGCGAATGAATGAGCGAATGAGCGCATGAATGAATGAAGGAATGAATGACTAAATGAATGAATGAGCAAACGAATGTGTGCCAGCCAGACTGCGTTGGGTCAGCTAAAAGCCAAAAAAAAAACGAGAGAAAAAAAACTGTCTAACTGACTCTCTGTCCGTCTGTCCGTCTGTCCGTGTGTCCTTCTCTCCGCTCCGCCTCTTAGCCAACTTTCTGCGGGAATTTCAATGGCGGCCGGAGCACACGAACAACTAATTTGGCTGCAGCAGACGCTTAAGCAGCAGAACGCTCAAGCGGCCAGAATGCAAGGAGCGAGTGCTGAGCGTTTTGGCCTCAAGTTCCTTTGCTGCGCTTGTTATAATTTTAATCAAACTTAAAACAAATTTCCTAAATAGTTTTCTCTCAGCCAGCTGCCTTGCATGCTCCACAAACTACAGCTCTTTCCCTGCCTCTTGCTGCCTTTCTCCCTCTCTCTCTCTCCCTCCATCATTCGCTCTCTCTGTCTTCTTTGGCACTTTCTTTCGCACTTGCTGTGATGCTTTACTTGCACTAGCCTGCTGGTGTATAAAAGTTTTTAAGCTGTGGCCTCGTCAAGTTTTTTGACTCAATGAGCTCAAAAATCTCTTTTTAATTCTTAAGCATAACTAAATTAACATGCCTAAGTATGTGTGTGTGTATGTGTATAAATGAATTTGTGTGCTTGGCTGTGTGTGTGTGTGTGTGTGTTTACTCCGTGTGGTGACGGTTTTGGCAGTATTAAACATTTTTTTGCGCAAATTTAATTTGCCTCACGTTGTAAACCAATTCGCCGCTTTTTGATGGCTTATGCCGCTCGTTCAGTGTGTGTCTGTGAGAGAGTGAGTATGTGTTTGTGTGTGTGTGAGAGTGTGTGCACATGCAATTTGATTTCGTCTGCTTTACAGTATACATACATCGAAGTGCCCCAAAAAGTATGCAGCGCCTTTTGCCAAGCCAATTAAACAAGCTCACACACACATTATACAATACACACACACACAGTCCCTCTCTCTCTCTCGCTCTCTCTCTCTCTCTCTACGGCTACGACTGAGAGCTCTGCTAATGTTAGCTAATCAGCTTTTTGCTACAAGTTCGACAATCCATTTAAATCGAAACAATAACTTTGCTACACTGCGCATATTTTCAATTTGTTTTGAAACTACACTCAATGAAACCAGTTAGGAACTGGCAGATCAGTCGAGCAGTCGAAGGCAACCGACAGTAGTAGGCTCTTTACTTTGACTTTAGGTAATACACACAAATTACTCGATTTCATTCGGGACATTGGACTAATGGACGTGCTTTAGGTTCAGCAGGGAGTCAATAGATCTCTTAGGTCGCAGTACACTAGGTCCCCATAATAATAATAATAATAATAATAATACACACAAATTGTCAGCTGCATATCTCTAACTGTTGAGATCTAGGGACAACGAACAGCTTATCGTCATGAGTCACAATATTCTTTGTGGGATCTACCTCGATTTCTTCTGGAATTCTTCGTAGACCCTTTGTAGTCAACTGCACTTTACTTGGGCTCTACGGCATCCTATGTATGCGAATACTTAATGCTTAATTCGTGTATTTTACGGTGTGGATATTAAGTTTATGCATTTACTTTAATACAAATGATCTAATAGTTTGGCAAGTCTGTGCTTGGACACGCTATGCGTTTTATTATACTATATTATATAGACTTTTTTTGATTTTCTTTGCGGCACATTAACGATTTTTTGTGTGTGTGTTTTTGATTTTTTTTTTTTCGTATTTTGTGTGTGCTGTGCGTTTAGCTATTCTATGCTCTGGCTGTTTCTCTATTCACATAAAATAAAATGATTTGCCATAATGTGCGCAAAATAAAACATGAGCCTTGGCCAGCAACAAAAATCGAGTCGCTCTACCGTAGATACATCAAACGTTGACTAAACTACAACGATTGCTATCTGCACAAGTGTGTGTGTGTGTGTGTGGGTGTCTCTGTGTGTGTGTGTGTGGCAGGTTTATTTGTATTGAACATGACCGCAACATAAATGTGGCAAGTCCGTCAAAGCAAGTTGAATGCGTTGCGCAAGAAGCAGCTATATAGCTTGACCCAACCGCAGCAGGGAAAGGGGACAAGCAACAGAGAAAGAGAAAGAGAGAGAGAGTGAAAAGAGTGAGAGAGAGAGGGAGAAGAGAGAGAGCGAGAGAGAAGGCACAGACTCTGCCATCAGAGCGGCTGCAGTTTGGGCAGTTTTTGGCTAAAGCAAATAAACGCTTTCGGGCGCAACATAAAAATTTTATATGCAAATGAAGGCAAACAGCAACAGCAGGAAACACACACAAACACACAAACACACACACATAGCCAAAGACACTGACACAGACACAGACACACATAGAGCGCAAATAAATACATAAAAGTCAACAGAAATTTTGCTCAATTCTTGTTGTGGTTATTATACCCTGTAGCCATAAAATGGCTGAGAATCGGGTTAATAACCAAGTACTATATATATTCTAGATCAGCTCGATATAGCCATGTTTGTCTGTCTGTCCGTCTGTATGAACTCGAAGATCTCGATAGCTATAAACACTGGACCAAGCTTATAAATAAAAACATATAAAAAGTGTAGAAGGTTGTTAATCGAAATGCATACTCTATAGCTTTTTTTTTATGTCGACAGAAAATATTAAAATATAAAACACAAATGTGTAAATTAGTTTAGTATAAAATAACAAAAAAATTTAAGAAGAATCATTGTTGCTGATTAATTTTAAATTATGTGCTAAATATGGGGTACAGGGTAGTCTACAGTCGGGCGCGTTCGACTCAAAGCCTCAGCCCATTCTGGTTTTTCGCTCGCTTTTCGTTTGTTTGCTGAGACTTCAACTCAGACACAGACTCCAGGTAAAATGAACAAAACCCACCAAAAATATACACATAAAAAAAGTATAAATATAAAAATAAAAAGAATATATATAGAATACAAAATGGCGCTTGGACTTGCCGTGCATGCCAAGTCCAAGTCGAAGTCGAAGTTGAATTGAAGCTGGCAGTCGGGGGAGGCACCGAAAACTGGGGCGTCTGTCTGTCCCTCTGTCCCTATGTCCAGCTGTCCGGCTTTGGCAAGGATGCGACCACGGCGCGAGTCTCAACAGAAATTTGGTATTCGTGTCTGTGACTGCGAAATGTGAATACGAATACGAATGCGAATACGAATGTGAATGTGAATGTGAATGCGATGCTCAGCCCGTGACTGAGCCTATGAATTGAATTATTAAGTAGTAAGTATGTGATTCGCTGTGTTAGTATGTAGCACTCTCTCTTTCTCTTTCCTGCTCTCCCTCCTTCTCTATCTCCCTCTCCTTCTTCTTCTCTTTCTCGTTCTCCTTCTTGCTGTGTCACATTGAGCAGGTCATTCGAATGCGCAGCGAAGCCTCCGCAGCAAAATGCTCAAGGCTTTTGTTGGATTCCAGCAGAAACTACAATTAAGTGCGCCTTCAGTTATGATAGAGAGATGCAGAGAAAGAGAGAGAGAGAGAGAGAGAGAGAGAAAAAGAGAGAGAGAGAGCAAGAGAGAGAGAGAGACCTGTTACACTCTCCAAGTTGCCAAAAGCATACAACACCAGCAATCGCTGATCAATCAAAAATGCTAAATTACTAAGAAAAAAACGCACGCGATTTTGCATGCGATTAAAAACGCCAAGGGACGAAATCTTGCAATGAGTTCACTGAAAGAAAAATCAACATTTTTCTTACAAATTTTCAGTTTAATGAGATAGAAAATGCTGGTTTCAATACTAAATTTCTTCACTTAAACGTTCTTTAAAATCTTAATTATATTCATAATGAAATTAATGTCATTTCATTTAAGCTCAATTTAATTTCAATTAAAGTAAAACTAATTTTTTTCACATATAAATATTTACTTAAAATATTAGGTTTAATTTATTTGTGTACTTATGAAAAATTGAAATTTGTTAATGTTTGGTTTTTTGTATGTTAGGATACAATATGTATTAATAAATCCGCTTACCCAGAAATATTTGGATATTTTGTAAGCCTTACTTATTATGCAATTGTAGAAATTAAAAAAAATAAAAAACTATGCAAAAAAATCTCGCGCGCTCAGGCAAGCCCGACTGTCTTATACCCTGTACCACAGCTCGCGCTGCGCGCTCGCCCGTTCAGTATATAATAAAATTCTTTAAATATAATTTAATCTATCTTGATTAAAACGATCTGACGAGGTGGCAACGCTACCGCCAAAACTCAATTTGGCACATGGTATTGCGATGAAGGTGGCGCTCGAACACTTGTCGCTTGGTCTCTGACGTCACGCGTCACAGACTTTTGTTCTTTTGCGCAATCTTATTTTGGCACCTTGCATTTGGTGTTGTTTACATGCGTACATGCACACATACATGTATGGTATTCGTCTATTCTACATGTATGTGTGTTTCTGTTTATACATACACACATACACTTGCTGGGCTGCAGGGCCTGTGCGAAGCAATACGTGCAGTATTGAGTAGCTTATATCTCCTCTGTTTATTAACCGATTTTAATGCGCTTTTCAGGATAGTTAAATATAATAGAAGAGAGTATAGATACCAAATAACAACATTCTATGTTTAATATTACGCTTGTTTTTGAACATTTAAGTTCAACTTTTGTGAAGCTTATATCTCCTGTGTTTCTTAACCAATTTCAATGCGCTTTTCAGAATAGTTAAATATAATAGAAGAAAGCTTATGTTCCGACTAACAACATTCTATGTTTAATATTACGCTTGTTATTCAACTTTTTGTGTTAAAAAACACGAGGTTATGTGAGTTTTACTGATTTTTGGGCGTGAAGGGGGCGTGGCATCAACGATTTGAAATAAACTTGATCTGCGTATGGTATATACCTACCTATAGCAACAAAAACGGCTGCTCTAGCTTTTATAGTTTCCGAAATCGACGCGTTCATACAGACAGACGGACGGACGGACGGACAGACGGACAGACAGACGGACGGACAGACAGACGGACATCGCTAAATCGACTCAGCTCGTCATCCTGATCAAGTATATATATACTTTGTGGGGTCTGCCACGCCTCCTTCTGCCTGTTACATACATTCGCACAAAGTTATTAACCCTGTTTTTCCCATTTTCAATGGGTACAGGGTATAAATATGATTACTTGGTGTATTTTTGAGAAACTTGGCTAATATGTAAAATATGTAATTAAGTAAAATATTTTCAATTTAGCCACTATAAATATGGCTGAAATATCATTCTATTTTTCACTTAAGTCTGGGCACACTTGCCAATAATTGTGTTAGTGCAATGTCTCAGGCTTAATCCAAACTAATTACAGCGATTAACTGTCCGAGAGCCCTTTTGGTGTGTTGTTTAATTAACACTTAATTGCACGTATTCACTTACAAAAACCCATCAACCCAAATGAACCCTGTCCGAATGCCATGCACACCTATACTCCATTGGGTGTATGTATATGTGGGTGACTACATGGCTAAGTGTATGTGGTATAGGTATGTGTATTTACGCTTTAGTTTCCATCTATCATATGCATAAACACTTAGCACAATAATCAATCACATGTGCTTGGACATGACTCAGGGAAACACTCACACACTCACACCCACACACCCACACTCACACACACACACTCACACCCACACACATATATACACATAGACACATGTCATACACACAAGATATACAAACAAAGCCATGCCAGAAAGTATGCTATCATTTTGCATTCCCAACTGATTTAGTTTAGTGCCTCACACACACATACATATTAACTAGTTCCACACACACACAGCATTTAGTTGTTGTGCACATATTGAAGTTGTCAACTACTTGCGTTTAATTGCAGTTCCCTTTGACACCTGCCTGGGCCCCCTACCCCAGCACACCATGGGCAAAAATACTCGATTTGTTACTATTAATCCACTCTTCAAATTTCGATAAATTCATTTTCGATTGGCAGCACTTATCGGAATATCAATTAAAAGAGCTAATATTGTTTCAAATAAATGCCAAAAAATCTTGCATTTTGCCCCATAGTGCTGTATTTGCTATATTTATACGCAGGTTTGTTTTATAGCACTTTGTAATTGACATGAAAATTTAATGGCTTCATTTCATTTCAATATTTTGCTGCATTTTTTAGCTCTTCCTGCTGCTTTTAGATTAGAAAAGTTTAGCAGTGATGTTCTTATTTTTGTTTTTTATTTTGTTGCTGTTGTTGTTGTTGTGTTTGGCTTGACATTGTTTATATAGCCAACGCGCCTATGCAGCAAAACTTGCAGGCGACGCTTCTGATCCCTTAGCTGCAATATATATACATGTGCTTACACTGAGCAAAACAAATGCTGTTCAACCAATATTTATTTACACTTTCCCATGAGCAACTATTGTGGAATATTTACTACTCACATATTCTTTTTAAACTGCAATTGCGGTTAGCCATAAAATAATAAATTAAATAATTTAAATTTATTAAAAATCGATACACTTTTCAAATTAAATCATTTGCTAAAATATACTATTTTAAATTGTTTTGCTTGTTATTAAGATTATATTTTTTTACTGCGATTTGTCAGCTAAAAGTAATCTGATTATTTTTAATATATATCAAATATATAAAATGTTTTTTACAGTGCATATATGTACATGCTTCTTGGGGGAATGGAGCAAAAGTTTTTTCGGTCAATGCAAACTCTGAACAGGGACATTGTTTTGGCCACCAACTGGCAACTTTAAAAACTCCATTGCTTCAGGATGCAGTTGCAGTGTATATATAAATATCCATGTATATGTGTGTATACCAGACACCGCACAGTGGGAATACTGGAAATACTCTTATAAAATAAAGTTGCAGACTTGAAATTTGGCAAAACTGATGGGAAATTATTATAAAACACCAATAATAATTTATAATTATTTTGCCTATAGAAATTAAAACGCTTATCGAGTTGATCGTTTGTATAACTAATAAATATTTCAAAATATCAGAATAAATGTCGACTTTTGAGTTGAAGTATGCAATGTTTAAATATAGTTTCATGTCCATAAAGTTTTTGATTTTGTGCCACTTTTTATTGCAATTCGGTCCACAGTGCACTGGCCTTCTTACCTTCTAGCTCTTATCTTGAGATTTGAGTGTTTGGCACTGCTGAACATTTTTTTTTATTTGTACTTCACTTTTTGTTGTGCCTCAAGTGAGCAGCTTAAGACTTCAATTTGAGTTAGCCGCAAGTTGCTCACAGCCAGGACGCAGGGAGAGAGAGAAAATTCGATAGTTGTGGCAGGCGAAAGGCAAGAGGCAAGAGCACGAAAGTTGCAAACAAAACTCTTAAAGAAATTAAATACTTTGCCTGCTGTTGGTCATTTAACGAGCTCAATTGCCAAACAAATACATTTGTTTGTATTCAGCGACATTATATCTCACATTATGACTTCATTGTTTTGCTCTGTTCAATTAGCTAAGCAAACAGAGGAAACCCGTATCATAGATTACACAAATCCACATAACTTTACGACTCTTCTGGCATTTATTGCCAATCTAGACCGCAAACTTTGAATAAAAACTCCGACTTCACTCGGTTAACAGATATATTAAATGCAAACAAATGTATATAAAGATTGTTTATTTAAAGCTCAACTGGATTTTTATATAAATTATTTTATTTATATAAATTTCATAATTAAAAAAAAACAGACTAGCGATAAAACAACAGTTTAATATTTTCTATATTAAATATTTTCTATTTAAAGTCGTGAATTGTACCTAGAAAATCATATATTTTTATTATGATTAATTTATTTATTAAACATTTGAATTAAGTTAACCAAGTTTGGGAAATCTTTTACATTATTTTGTTTAATTTCTTTTACAAAAAATACAAATACATGTATACAATATATTTACTTTAAATTTAAAATATTGTTGATTAATTATTCTACAACATATTTTCAACTAAATAAGCAATTTAATGGACAATTTATTTATATTAAATATGCTTTAAATACAGCAAAAGAACTTGCACCAAATAAGTTGTAAATTATTCATTCGTTTCAAAATATTTTGTAAATTTATGGTTATGCATTTACTGCAGCAAATTGAAGAAATTGAAGAGATTGAAATACTGAATGCAGAATGCTTTGCAGTCTCAGCTGAACTGTGTCATTGCTAATGGCTGGAGAGGAGGGGAGGGGGGGGGGGCTTGTTGCAAGTGGGGCATAGATTTGTGGCATGGGTTGGGCTGCTTTTAGATCCAGCTTCAAGTATGGCTGCTGCAGTGGCAGTCTTTAGCAATTGCTATTGTTAACCTCTAGCACACACACTCACATACATACCCACACACACACACACACACACACACACACACACACACACACACACACACACACACACAGCATATGTGTCTTTCTCTCAGTCTACGTTTAGTTGCTGCTTTAATGCGCCTTTTGCTTAGTCCAACACTCGCAGAAAATAGACGAAAAATTTATAAAATTTAAATTAATAAATCCAAACAAAATACTAAAAAAAACATGTAAATTTATCTATCTTCTTTTATTTATAATACATATAAAATTTATTGATTAAATTGGCTATTGATAAGTGTGAAAGATTGTTCTCAAATTATATTTTTGTAATCACTATTCGGCGAAATTTTTCAAATAGTAAAATTAAATTTCATAAAATGAAAAAATAGTTAGTGATTAATATGTGATATTGTATTAAAAAAAATTTTGTTTTAAGCAGATTCGGAGTTAAATAAACCAGTAATAAATATTTATGACACTAAATATACTTTTTTTAAAGCACTTTCAGTATTACCATCATTGAAATCAAAATCTTAAGAATTGTTTTCTGAACTTTTTTTAAAATTTTTTTTCAGCTTTATTTTTGTGGCTTTTCTTCCAAAAACAGCTAAAATATTTAAGTAAAGTAAATACTGGATTACTATCAGCGTTTAGTATGAAATCAGTGGGAAATGTATTGGATTTTCTCTCAGTGCACCGTTTGTTAACGCTGCATTGTGTGCAGCTGCTTTATGCCAATTCCTATAGCTATTTCTATGCCATGCAGTCCACACCCCCACCCACTCTCTCCCTATCTCACTCTCACACTCTCAGTCTCCCTCTAAGTCTCCCCCTTTGCCCCTCTCCCCTCCCCTCAGTCTATGTCTGTTGGGCGCTTTGACAAAGTTTTTTGCGCTAGTTTTCTTGCCTTTTATTTGCTTCACACGCTGCGCCTTCAGTTTGTGTTTTGCCGTATAAAACATTAAATAAAAATAAAAAAGAAAATATATATAAAGAGCGCCAGACAGAGAGGCAGAGTGCGTGCGAGCGAGACACCAGACAGCAGCAATGCGAGCAAAAAAGTAGGTAAAAACTTTTCGTCCACCTACTTGGCGTTGCTCGCATTTCTTTTTGTTGCTGTTGTTGTTGCTGTTGTTGGTGTTGTTGTTGTTGTTGCTCTGCTTTTTGGCCAATTTCCGGTAATTCAGTTTTATGCAGGAACTTTTTGCGTTTGTATTTATAAATAAATATGATGCCAGCAGCAAATGGCGATGCTCAACGCGACCAGAGATCAAGCTCTGTTCAGCACAAACACACACACACACACACACACACACGCGCACAGCGCACTATGAGGCAAAAGCTAGATTTTCTGATATAATTCCATTTCTAAAATTCGATAAATTCTCTTTTGTTTACCAGATCTGGTCGAAATAGCATTAAACTGTAATTTTAAGCGCCAAGAATCTTAACAGAAGGCGTCACTGTTAAGTTAACAGCACGCGATATTAATATAATTAGATTGTGATATGAAAAGTTATATGAAAAGTATGAAAATTTTTGGCGTGGTTTTAAGTTTTTATGGGTTTTCAAGGCGGAGCGGGCGTGGCACCAACAATTTTAAATAAACATAATTTTGAAATGTTATATACACTCTAATATGTTATACAACTTGTTAAAAAGGACTTACGATACTTAGATATTCCTACTCCTTGAAAAAGGTAGGTGGATGGTGGTTAGTGAATGGCGGGGGGAGTTATCAGAAATCTAGAACAAACTTGATCTGCTTATAGAATAGGAGAACCTATATGCGAGATTTGGGTGTTATTACGGACGGATAGGCGATTATGGCTATATCAACTCAGCTTGTCATTCTGATCAAGAATATCTTTTTTTTAAGTAGATCTAAAAACTTTGTTTCGTGTTATTATTATTTGGAGTTATTAATTAATGCAACAGAATCTGGTCTTTTTGCCCATAGTGCAGAGGCAAGGTCGGCTATATTGCTATAAATATGTACATGATTGTGTGTGTGTGTGTGTGTGTGTGTGTGTGTGGGTGTGTGTGCGTGTGGGTGTGTGTGCGTGTGTGTGTGTGTGTGTTTGGAGCGCACTTTAAATCGTTGGGGCTATGGCAAAAGTTTCGCCATTCGCGCTGCTTGAGCAAAAATACAGCAACAAATGATGAGCATTATTTATACTTTGTTAGCATCTTGCTCGGGCTCTCCCCAACACTCTCCTGTACCCCTCAGAGTGTGTATGTGTGTGTGCGGGTGCGGGAGGAGAGGGAGATGGGTGGGGGGGGGGCTGGTTGGGCACTTGGTTTATGTGGCTACATAATTGACTTTGATAATTTTCACTTATTGTTGTTGCCTAGTTACCAAATACTCTGCCAGCAGCAACAGATTCAAATTCTCTGTTAATTTGATTAGAAAAGTTTTTGCGCCTTCAAAACATTCCAACACGCTCCCGCTAATGCCCCTCCCCTCCCCCCTCGGCACCTTGGGCTGCTGCAGCTGCGTTTATGAAGCGCAAATGTTCCAAATTTTTTCAAGTACTCGAAAGTTTTTGCTGTTTCTCTCTCTCTGTTTTGTTTCGCATTTTATATATTTCATTTTCATTTTTATTTTTATTTTGCTTTTCGCTAAGCCTCAGGCATACGCTTTTGCAGCTTATAGAATTTGTTATACCAATACATGTACATGTTTATGCATACACTCAGAGAAACCTAAACATTCTCGCCAGAAACGTGTCAAAGGTCGTGCTATTCGGAATTTTTCTGATCTCTGTAAGAACGAATTAGGCTTAAGTTTTTTGCACATTATCCAGAATTTCCAGAATTCCTGCAAAATTATATTTCAAATAAAGGTGATTGGCTTTGTCTCTTATGATTTTTTTAAAGTAAGCTTTGGAAAATACATTCAAGACTGTTTTGAATTTGTTTTGTCCTCTATTAAAGAATGTTTTGACTTAATTCAATCCTCAGTTCCATTTAATTCAATACTGTTTATTCCTAGATTAATTCTAAATTTTTTGGTTAGAAGCTTACTATAATTTTGCAAAAGAAATTGTTAAATTGTTTAATATGATGTTAGAAATTCAAGAATGCTATGCTTATGACTGCTTTTCTCTGAGTGTATATAGCTGAGCCTCTATATATACGAGCTTGCATCTGGATGTATCAAGTGTGTGCTAGTCGAGTGTGCACTTGAAGAGCATTTCTCTCCCTCTCCCTCTTGATGTTGTTGCTTTTTTGAGGTTTGCACTTTGACTGTTGCCCTGACAGCTTACAGCATGCCCCTGCCCCTGCCACGCCCCTTGCCAAAACACGTGTACGCCCACGCTCCGGCATGCCAATCAGGCGTGCTCCAGCTGCTTCTGCTTTGTTGTGGTCTGATCCGCATTCTGCACGCGGATAGTTAGAAATTAACTGGTTGTGTAGTGGGGGGAGGGGGCATAGGGAGGCCAGGGGGAAGGGGTGTGTGGCAAGCTTAGCAGACACGCAAATTTGATTGGCAGCGTTTTTCGTGTGGCAACAACAAAACAACAACTGTGTCATTGACAATTGTCTCAGCACAACAATTACGATTACAACTGTTCAAGCTACTCCTATTCCTACTGCCATTCCTACTGCCATTCCTACTACTTTTGCCACAACTACTAAAGCCGCCTCAATTCCAATCTGTGCGCCGCATCTGAAATTGTATTATGCCCAAGGTAATTCGATTTGCTGCAAGCTCTGTTCCTAGCTTCGCCACAAAACAAACTGTCGCAACAACAAATTCAAATCGCAGTTTATTAAAACCAATTTTAATACATTTTCAAATAAGAGAAACTCAAATGTTTCAAATCATAGGGAATTTTCTTATGAAAATGTATGAATTTTATGGCACATTCGAGTTTAAAACTAATTGAAATATTAAGTGCAGATAATAAATGAAAATAATTTATGCAAATATTACTGAAATTATGCATTATGTTGAATATACATTTATTTGAATTACATTCTAGAATACTTTACTTTAGGTGAGAAATTTTAATGTGTGCATGAAATACTTAATTTACAAAAAAAAAAACAATATTTTATTAAAATATCCACAATATTTTTGTAAATTAAGGTGAATGTTTAATGAATATTAAATTTTTTGGAACTATTTAATTGTTTTGATTATTAGTTATTATAAATAAATAACGCATATTTTGTTTATTTAAAATGTTGTCAGTGAAACTAAATAAACTTTTTAATATTTATTTTTATCACATAAATATTAAGTATATTTTGGAACTAAATTTATTTTAAAAAATTTTGTTTATTATATAATTATTATTGTGAAACAAAAAAGCTTTAAACCAAGACAAGTTTTTGTTCTTTTTGCATTCACTGAAACTGCAAGTTCGCATGCATTTGCTTTGAATTAATCCAATTAGCGATGGTGGCAACTGTTCCAATTGGAAATTAGCGCCAATTGGATATGCAAGAAACACGCACAAAATTCAAAATTCCATTTGAAATTAAGCAGATAAATTATCGAAGGGCGCAGCAGGAGGGAGAGAGCTGAACCAGCGACGATTGCCAAGTCGAAATGCAATTCGAATTTCCTTTTGATAAGCATTTAATAGTCACAGAACCCCTCAACCCCCTTAACCCCCTTAACCCCCTTAACCCCCTTAACCCCCTCAACCCCCTTAACGCCTCAACCCCCTACGCCCTTGCCATGCAGAGACACGACCCTTTCGGTATTGCAATTCACTTGATTACGTGCATAATACTATTAATATTGGCTTGCAGTTGGGGCATGGAAATTCGTGGAAATTCGTGAAAATTCGCGAAAATTCATCAAATGCCAAAATTGCTTTAATGTTATTGCACTGATTGATTGATTGATTAATTGACTGACTGCACACACATACGCACACACGCACACAGACGCACGCTGGCAAGTTTCAAAATTTGTAGCATACTTTGCTGCGTTGCTAAATATGCAAGGCAGTTGGCGGACTTCGCTGTCCCCCTGCGCAGCCCTTGAGCGCTTGATGGCTAATATATTTATGCCTGAGGCTGGCTTAAAATATAAATAACTTACCATAAAGAAAATGTCCACAGTTGCAGCAGTTGAGAAAATGCGACAGCAGCAGCAGCAGCAACAACAGCAACAGCACCAACAACAACCACTATGTGTGTGTGCGTGTTAGAGTGTGTGTGTGTGTGTGTATGTGTGTGTGCTGTTGTTGTTGCTGTTGTTGTGCGACGGCCTTGGCTATGGCAAGTTGCTGCAGTTGTTGCAGTTGTTGTTGTCGTTGTTGCAAACTGGTTTGTTGCAAGTTGCACTTGTTGTAGCTGCAGTTGTTTCTGTTTCTGCTGTTGTTGTAGATGTTGTTGTTGTGAGGCTGCTTGCTGCAGGTGCAGCTTGTTATTTTGTCGCCTATGCTGGAGGACCGGTTGCACAGGAAGCTGCCACAATGAGGCAAGCGGCAAGCGGCAAGTGGCAAGTGGCAAAACACACGCGCACACACAAGAACAAAAAGGCAGAGATTGAATTTGTCTAGCTGGATGCGAACGATTTCCACAATTTCTAAAACAATATCATATTATTTTTATTAAAATTTAAAAAATTCTCAAATATATTTTTTTAAATATTTGCATTTATTAACAGTTCATATTCATAATTTTTATTGCATTCAATTAATCATTCAATTTTCAATTGTTTTTTCTATAATTTCATTTAGGACATTTTGATATTCTACAGTTTTCAATTGTATTTTTGCAATGTATATATTTAAATATATTATATTTGTTTTATTATTTATTTATATTTTATGCATTTATTTTACTAATTTTTATATATATTTATTTTATGTATTCATAATTTACATTTCGGTATTCTGCAGTTTTCAATTGTTGTAATTATTATATATGTTATTTTATTATGCATATTTTTATTTAATCTCATAAATTTAATATATATTTTTTTGCGTATTCATTTTAAATTAAACTTGTTCTCTATTTTTAATATATTTATGAAATTTATATAATTATTTTGCAATATTTTGATATGCTACAGTTTCCATTTTTAATTTGATTTTTTACTTATTTTTATATTTATTTTGTATATTCATAATTTTTTCATTTCCAATTCTTGATTGGCAATTGCAATTGTATTTGTAAATATTTAATATGTTTTAACATGCTTTGATGCATTGGTAATTGAGGCTAGTAACTGATATTTAATCCAGTTAGGATACTCAATTGATATGTCAGTTGAACCTACCACAACAGTTTAAGCACTGGCAAAAAACGAGCACAACAAAAAAACCATAACACACACACACGCACACGCACACACGCAGGCACACACACGCAGACGGGGCAAATGGCGACAGAATTTCATGCGACGCACACACACACACGTGCAGGCGGTTGGCTGTACTGTTGGCTAACTGTGTGTGTGTGTGTGGGCTGTAGCTGAGACAGTATTAAATTCGTTAGCCGCGTTCCGTTCACAGTTGGAGCAATTCACAATTCACAATTCACAGTTCGCAATTCAAAATTCGCAATTCGCAGTTCGCAATTCACAATTGGCCAACTCGTTGCGTCCGTGGTTTGCGCTGCCTCGGATGGAATTCCCCTATTTGTGGCTGCCTCGTCGGCTGTTCGCTGCGACGTCTGTTTGCTAACACGGCGGAACACGTACTAAAACTTGTTTCACGCTGCACGCGCTGCCCAACTGCCGACGGTGACTGCGACGTCGGCAGCGACGTCGGCTGCGACGCTGGCGTTAACAGCGCCAGCGGCACGCGCAACGCCACAGCTCGCAGCTGTTCCCAGGCACAGCGCCAACTGTTCCCAGTGCCGTCGCGTGCTCGCCTGCCCCCCTACCCCCCGCTCGCTCCATGAACTCTGTACTAAAAACACACGACACGAAGCCAGCGCACGAAGCGCTGCCGAAGAGGCACACGAACGGTGCACGAACTGTTCCCGAGCATGCAGCTCGTGCTGCGACTCCTTGGCAAATCAGCTCGTGGGCTGCGACTGTTCCCAGCCGCTGTTAAGGATAACAGCAACTGTTCCCAGTCTCTCGCTCTCTGTCTGCGCTTTATAAATAACATTAACAGCAGCAGCAGCGGAGAGTAGCGTAGGGCAGAGGGGGCAGCGGGGGGCAGCTTAAGTGATATTATATACAAGCATAAATTAGCTGCGCTCCCTTGCCTCCCTCCCTCCCTCCTTGCCCCTTACCAGCTTGTCAAGCACACTGTCCCCAGTCTCCGCTCTCCGCTCTCCGCCCACGCGTTCGCTCTTGATTGGTGGGCAGCAGATGCAGCAGCCGGAAGCATACAAGCCGATAGGCAATCACCTTCCCCTGCCTCCCTTGCCCCCCTACCTTGATCAAGTTGTCATGCAGCGTTGGTAAGGTGGAGAGGAACAGGGGGACGGGGGGAGGGGCGTTGGAGCCATTGATGGCCGATCGCACGCTGAGAAAGTGTTATATGGGAATGGGGGCACATTCGCATGCAACTGCCACAAACAGAACGGAACAAATATACGCCTCATGCCTCTTGCCTCTTGCCCCTTGCCTCTTGGCAGCTCTTTGTTGACTCAAGAGGCTGCCACTCGTGATTCATCAGTTATTAGTAACAGTTACTAAATGCGCTACGTGGGAAATTAAATGTTTATTTAGTTGATTAAACTACAGTTGCATTAACTTTCATAAAAACAAACTCCATTAATTGTGTTGAAAAATAATAATTAACTACTATAAATAAATAATTAAAATAATAAATAATAAATAGTTAAAATTCCCTTTATTTTGTTTCTAAACTGCAGCAAGTTTGTAGCGAAGTTTGCTTTGATGAAATAAAATAAATTAGAGTTAAATTAAGATGCTCCAATTAATTGTTCTTCGTAGAGAATTAAATGTTTATTCAATTGATTATAGCCATAAACAAAAATTAAGTTAATAAACACGTAATTAATTAT
>JAWNNJ010000134.1:0-32933 GCA_035045125.1 Hypselothyrea guttata
TCGATTGTCTGCAATCGTTTTCGCATTGGTTGCATTCACCAGGTTACCGCTCCATGGATCGCTCACCCGATAACCGATGAAAGCAACCCTTCGCTCCATGTAACCTGGTGAATGCGTTTGATACATTTTGCAACTTGCAACAGTCTTTTATGCAGAAAGTCTTCAAATAATTAATTTTTAAAATGCATACAGTTCTTTTTGATTTATTTCTTTACATTTTGAATTGAAATCAGTTGTTTTTATCGACTATCGATGAATGCAGCGGAAAAAGCAGCGATGGATCAGAAAAATTTTATGATACATGCGCTGCAATTTTATGATGCATTAGGGTTGCTTTCATCGGTTATCGGGTGAGCGATCCATGGAGCGGTAACCTGGTGAATGCAACCATTGTCTGATATCGTCAATGCCGGATCTAGTTTGAAGCGCAAGGTTGATGAGAAGGACAAACAATCCCTACAAAACTCACAAAATCTCTAAGAACTAGGAACATCATCTTTATAAAGAGTTTTGTATGGCCACTTCTCTGCTTTTTATTTTATTACAATTTATTCAATTTTATTTAGAGCGTAGAGTTGCAATCGATAACTTATGCTATTCAGAGTCGTAATCGATAACTTTTAGTGTTACATACCAAATCAACTCTACAAAAGAAATATCGATAGTACCGACCTGCCGATATTATCGATATTAATATAAATTCATAGTTGTATGACGGTCGTTTATCCTCTCTAAGGGATTATGCTACATTCGGTGTTGCCGTCATCAAGAAAATCAGTAGTCGTTCAGAGCTTGAACTGGAGAGGTCGACGAGTCGGCAGTATTTTGCAAAAGTTTTTGAAGTTTGCAAATTTTGTAAAAATATTTTCATGTAAGTTGTGTGAATTACGGTTGTTATAATAATGTTAATACTAACAATTGTACGTACTTCTACGCAATGATAATGGTATTTGGTAAGGGCAGAACGCAGCTGCCTTAATTGAAGCCCAATACCACGGAGAACGACGCCGCTGCTGAAAATGAAAATGATGTTGAAGACGGCGAAAATGGCGCTGATGCTTGAAGAAGAAAGTAGTGACAATGACGACAACGTTGCTGTCGAGCATGCAACTGAAGCTGATGTAGAAGTTGACACAATAGCGATCGGAGCCACCGCGGAACCTGTTGCGGAACTACCACTGAGCAAGTGGATCAGGAAGCTGGGGCTGTATTTAACACTGCTTCGCAAGCCGACGAGGTCGATTCGCAAGCGGTTGCCAAGCAGGATACCGTAAATGCCGCATCTAATCTGAAGCTTAAGGTTGATGAGTAGGTCTTTTGTATTTTAACAAAATTATTTTCACACTTTTCGTTTTTTTCTCTTTAATCAGCTCAACGGCTTGTATAAAGATGTATATGAACCTGCAGTTCCATTTCCAAGCTACAAATTTATTTATGTAAACGATTCCGTTGGCTATGCATTGTCTGCCTCAAATAAGGTGAGATTAGATATTTTTATAACCTTTTGTTTTTTCTATTTTAATAAGGCATTTTTTTTATTTTTTTTGTTTAATTTCAGGCCACCTGGTTTTAAGCTCGGGCTTCATATAATACATCTAGCCTAGTCTTTGGCATCGCTGTCTATGGAATCTGTTGAATCTTGATGTGCCTATCCAACTTCTTCATTCTAACCGGATTGTCGACAGCGTCCTTCTCATCCAGCTTGCGCTTCAAACTAGATGCGGCATTGACGGTATTCTCCGTGGCAACCGCTTGTGAATCGGCCTCTTCGGCTTGCGAAGCAGTGTTCAATGTAAGTCTCAGCATCCTGCACCTCATGCTCCACTACTTCCGCAACAGGTTCTGCGGTGGCTTCGATTTCTATTGTGGGAACTACTGCAGCAGCCTCAGCTTCATGCTCGATGGCGACGTTGGCGATATTATCGCTACTTCTTCTTCAACATCAGCGCCATTTTCGTCGTCATCACCACCATTTGCATTATCAGCAGCAGCGTCGTTCTCCGTGCTATTGGGCTCTCCTTCAGCTGCGTTCTCGGAGGCTCCCTTATCAAATACCATTCTTCAACCGTATTTACGAATCGATTCACTTTCGTAAATTACAAGTTAATGTGCAAGTTACTAATAAATCAACTTATGCAACCGTTATTACTTATGTCTTTTCATAATACATTTAGAATCTAAATATATAAATTTTAGATATTAAAAAAAAAAAAGTAAATAGGGTCTATATAGTTAGTGCAGCTTTAAAATGTAAAACTTACATACAAAATAAATTAAATAATTTTAATTAAATTATATTTTAAATTGTATACTGTATGGGCGAGCGCGCTGCGCGAGCTGTGGTACAGGGTATAAGACAGTCGGGCTTGCCGGCCTATCATGTTCTGCCCGCAGAGGCGCTTGCGACTTATTTACTTTATATTTAAATCCATTGTCAGATATTCTTTCAAATAATATATATGTATGTATTGCTATTAGATCGCAAATTTGACAAATTTTTTAAATTGCCTTGGATTTTTCAAAAAATATGTGATATTATCAAGCAACTAACCGTCAGATTAAAAATAAATTTTTTTAAAATTTGGTTTGCTTTTAAGCAATACTTTTTTATTCCCATATTATTGACAACGGGTTTGGCATACAAAGTGACGCTCAATGGTGCAATCATCAGAGGTCCAAGTGCCTGTTTCTGAATTAAAGCCTACGCAGCGATAAAGGGTATCAGGTCTTGTTGTAAAATGGTCGTATCTAAAAAAATTGCCCGTGCTAAACCAAGTATAAATTGTGTTGCCTGCCAGATTTGTGCCGGATGTCCAAATGGCATCGTCTTGCAGTTGATCAATTACTCCTGATTGCACGAGGAACAGGAAAAGATTATCTCCATCCGATCCGTCTTCCAATGCGATAAGGGAATAGCCTCGACGAGCGCAGTATTGTTGAGCTTGAAACCAGTTAAGCTGTTATTAAACAAAAGATAAAAAATACTTCATTTAAACAGAAACAACAATAGGCTCTAAAAATATCTAATCTCACCTTATTTGTGGCAGACAATGCATAACCAAGGGCAACGTCTACATAAACAAATCCTGAGTTTGGAACTGCATCTTCATAGACATCTTCACTAACTACTTCTTCAGCCCAAGCCGTTGAGCTGAGCAGACAGAGAATACCGAAAAGTATGAAAATCATTTTGTTAAAATATATAGTAGACGGGTTTTCTTTCCTTTTATACAGTTGTGGAACGTTGAAATTAATTGCAAAACACATTTATCAATGTCAGAGCGATAAGAAATAAATTTCGACTAAGGTAAATCTGTATTTTAGTGAAAACCGTTACAAGTTAATGTGCAAGTTACGAACAACTTATACAACCGTTATTACTTACATCTTTACATAATATAATTATATTTTAATATAATAGAAATTAGAATTAAAATGCATTAAAACTAAAAAAACCTCTATAATATATTTGAAATCCAATCATAAACAAAAAAGAATTATAAAAAATGTATTGACATTCAAATAAAAATGATTACCTCTATAGAAATTATAAATATTATACATATATTTCTCCATCTCTCTCTCTCTCTTTCTCTTGCTCTCTATCGATCTCTATCGATCTCTCTCTTTCTCTCTCTCTCTCTCTCTCTCTCTTTCTCAGATACATTGAGCGAAAATACACGTAAAAGACATCTCCCACCAAATCGAAGAGTTTTTTTTTAACCGGGCTTAGGTTCAGTTATTTTGTTAGTGTTCGGTTTGAAGTAAAAAATTATTAAAATTTTGGTTTTGAACCGGTTTGGTTTAAGCCCGGTTAGCAGACCTTATTATATTGCTATTTATACACAAGTAAAATAATATTGGTTACTTTTTTTTGCAATCAGAAAATATAATTTTATTTATTCAACACCAAGATTAGATATTAGATATTTGATATATGTATATGCACAGGATAAATATGCTTCATGATTTGCATATTATTAGCAACGCTTTTGGCATACAAAATAACGCTGTCTGTTGCAATCATCGGCAGTCCAGTAGCCTGTAATTACATTGTAGCCAAGGCAACGATAAGCCGTACCAGGTTTCGTTGCAAAATTGTCATAGGGGAAAGCATTGCCAGTGGTAAACCAAGACCAAATTCTGTTATTTGCCAGATTTGTGCCAGATAGCCAAATGGCATCATCCCGCAGGACGTCCAGTAATCCTGATTGCGTAAGGAACAAGTACAATTCTTCCTGAGCATTTGGGTCTTCCAAATCGACAAGGGTATACCCTTGACTAGCGCAAAATTGTTGAGCTTTGAACCAGGTAACCTGAAGTGAAATCAAAATATTAATTTTGATTATCAAAACCAATATCCTAAAAAATCATATTGAATTTCACCTTAGTTGAGGCAGACAACGCATAGCCAAGGGAGTCGTCTGTATACAAGAATCCGGCAATTGGCACCGCAACTTCATATTCAGGGTCTCCTTCCACGTCCACTTCGACCTCCACTTCCACGGGTTCTTCAACTACACCTGCCCATGCCGTAGCGCTAAGCAGGCAGAAAAGACCAACAAGTAAGTACTTCATTTTGTGATGGAGCAAACCGGTTTGTTTTCCTTTTATAGTATTATTTACAGCTTTAACTAATTACAAAATGCATTTATCAATGTCAAATTGATAGGATCGAGGAAGAACTTATTATAATTGCGTAGAACTTTAAGCTTAATTTATTTAAATGTAACCTTAATATTCACTGTTACGTGAATGTGCAGATAACAAGACCAACAAAAATGGGCGGAGAAGATCAGTCGGACGCGCCCGTCTGTACACTGTACGCTGTACGCTCTAATATCTGCATTTTTTCGTCAAATTCATTCGCGTGGCAGACCTCACAAACTATATGTATATTTTTGATCAGGAAGACGAGCTGAGTCGATATAGCCCTGACCGTTTGGATGAACCCTGAGATTTTAAAAACTACAAGAGCTAGTGCATTTTGGTTGTTATCGGTTGATGTATTCAACACGCAGATTAGGCTTATTTCAAATCTGATTAAATGATGCCACGCTTCCTTTACGCCCAATATCAATAAAACCCACATAACCTCATATTTTTATACCCGGTACCCATTGAAAAATGGGAAATACAGGGTCATTAACTTTGTAACAGGCAGAAGAAGGCGTGGCAGACCCCACAAACTATATATCGCTCATTTACCAGAAGAGTGTCATAGCTCAAAAAATCGCGTTTTTTTTAGTTATGATGCAGTAATGTTCGTTGGTTAATAATCTACTTTGTGTTACAATATCATTATCCTTCAAAACACAGAGCGTGAGAAGAGAAAATGTCGCTCTGCTTTGTATGGAGCTACACGGCGCTTGAAAACTTTAAACGCGTTTATCTCGAAACGCACTTTTTTAAGTTATGACGCTCTTCTGGTATATGAGCGATATATTCTTGATCATTGTGATGAGCTGAGTCTATTTAGCCATATACGTCTGTCTGTCTGTCTGAATGAACGCTGAGATTTTCTAAACTATTGAAGCTAGCGAAGTCACGCCCCTGCCGCCCACAATGAACAATGATAAATAGAATACATTCATAAATTTAAGAGACAAAAATCTAGTTACATAAATTCTGTCTTCAGTAATTGGTATGTATAAATCATACGCAGATAAAGTTTTTTTCAAATGTTGAATGCCACGCCCCCTTTGCGCCCTAATAAACAAAAACTTAATAATAAGCGTAATATTGACAATAGAACGTTGTTATTCGAAATATACACTTCCTTCTATTATATTAAACTATTGAAATCGGTTATATACACAGGATTTATAATCTACATAATATTCCAGTCGACAGTTTTATAAAATTGTATACAAAATAAAGGGTAAAGCGTATTCTACAGTCGGACCTGTCCGACGGATCTGCTTCTCCCATTCTGGTTACAAATAAATAAAAACGCATATTTTTAATTCTGATTGCAATAATGAAGTTTGAATATTTATATATTTCTGAATAGGTATAGGTATAGTTTACATACACCACAAGTTTAATCCACACATGTCACCGTTTTAAGCTTTTCACACATGAAATACCGCTGATCTCGGCAATCATGATGAGTCATTTTGTAAGTGACAGCATTGTATCCGATGCAACGGAAGCTGTTAGTTGGTGGATTTGTCACGTAATTGCGATATGAGATAACTCTTCCATTTGCATTCCAAGAGTATGTGCTCCGCTCGGCTTGATTAGTTCCCGATGTCCAAATTGGTTGGTTAGCAGCGCTAACTAATTGGGATGTTTCCAAACCCTTAAGGAAGGTTTTAATAGCAAGTTCTTTTGTTGGATTGGTAATGGAGACGAGAGTTCCTAAAAATACGGATGCGCAAATCTGTTCGGCTTGATACCAGTTAACCTAACAAAGAAATAATTAATGTATATGAAATATTCTTAAAAAAAATTGTTTAAAAAGTATTACCTTGTTGTTGAGAGAGACTGCATAATTGGTATCATTGAGAGTGAAAAGGCTTAGGATTGGCGAAGGGGCAGGATCGTATTCAGGCTGATCTTCGTCTGAATCCTCAGCTGATGCCCAGGGCGCAGTGCAGAGCAAGCACAGAAGACCAAAAATTAGAGCAGACTTCATTTTTGTTAGACTGCATTTACTTGAGGGCCTTTTATACAAATTTCATCAGTGAAGCTAATTGCTCAATACATCTATCAATGTCAATCAAATAAATTTAAGTTAAACGTGACTTAATCATAATTACGGATATATGCAAAGTGCTAATTTAATGCAAAAGAAACTGAAGTATTTAAGTTGAGTGCTATACGGATATTATCAGTCTCCCTCCTCATAGGTAAGAAAAGATATACATATTTTAATATTCAAATAATACCCATTTGAACCATGTACATATCGCTCGTTTACCAGAAGAGTGTCATAACTCAAAAAAGTGCGTTTCGAGATAAACGCGTTTAAAGTTTTCAAGCGCCGTGTATCTCCATACAAGGTGGAGCGACATATTCTCGTCTCACGCTGTGAGTATTGAAGATAGAATAATGAAATTTTGACACAAGATAGAACAACGAACATTACTGCATCATTAACTCAAAAATCGCGTTTTTTGAGTTATGACACTCTTCTGGTAAACAGGCGATATTTTCATTGTTGGAGTTTTCAATATAATATTTATATGTCATTTTATAACATAACCTTCCACAATTATTTCTACTATGACTTTTTTTTTGGCAAACAAAATTTAGATTTCTTTTTAAAATTATTTAAATAAAAGTTGTAATTTAGAACCTATGGCTTTAAAGTATGACTAGCCTTGATTGGAAATGTTTAGCTTGCAACGAATTTATATAAATTTTTGAATGCAATATTGAATTTAAATTTAAAATTTGTTTTTAATATTTATTTTTGGATGTTTACTTCTAATACTTTTTTTTATTATTAGTAGTAATGTGTTAAAAACCGCCTTTAATGCCGTTAATTAAAGAATTCAAGTGGATCAAATTTAATTTAAAATTAGCTTACGATTTTTTACGTCATTTAATCCAATTATTTTTTAAGCTTTAACTAATCGCAAAATGCATTCATCAATGTCATCCGCGAAAAGCTGAAAATCTGCTTGAAATTTGTTGCGCATTTGCTCTGGGGGATTTTCTATTTTGCAGTGCTGGAATTTGCCATAAATTTCGTTTAGAGTAAATCTCAATTTTTAAGCGTTGCGTAAATCCGTTTGCCATTTTTATGGTAAAGTTTTGCGCTAATAACGTTATCCAGTGCAGCTCAGCGCAGGGGTGCCCACAGAATTTATCGAAAAAATGTAAAAGCATATCTCATTTAACTGAGCTGTCAGAGGAGTAAAAGTGGGAGCAGTGAAGAAGACGTTATGACGGGTCAAGGATTGGCAATTGCTCCAGCTCTTGCTGGGGTATTAGGGCATTGTGTGTGCTCCCCTCTTGATGTGCAAGTTTTTCCCCCAATTTTCCTCTGTTCATTTCCTTCTTTATATTTTTTGCGTGTTTGGCCAAAGTGTTTACGGTTCCCATTGGGATTGGGCAGCCAAAAGAAATGAAATGTGCAAGCACAGATCGTTGCGTTTTTCCGAGGGCAAATCAAAAGTTGCTGCTGAGGGCGCACGGGGCGTATGCGTAATATGATTTCTGTTTGTTTGAATGGCATGCCATTTGCCATTTGCATTTGCCAATGCAGCACATAAAAGTTACTTGTTACTTGTTACTTGCTACTTGTTCCAACTGCTTGGCAAGGTCATGTTAACCGGGAAATGTTTTCAGATAAGCTTACAACTCTGCTAGATGAACGTGTCTTTTAGTTGGATTTTCTAAATAAGTTTTGGAACTGCAATATTATGCGAAATGTTTCAAATAAAATTTGTATACATTATTAAAATGCTTGATGTTGATTTGAAATTATATAAATAATCCTAAGTAGCATTTCTTGATTAATGCCCAAATCTAAGCTAATGAGGCAAATTGAACCAAACATTTTTTTCTAAGGTAAATGATGATTTTTAAAATTTTTGATATTTTCCCCCTTTACCCCCGTTTTCACCCACCTTGCTCTTGCAAGCTTTAAGAGCCACAGCAGGTACAATTTTAATATCTTAGACTTGAAATTCGGCATGTACGTAGCCTATGGCATTCTTCATTTATGCTGTGAATTGCATTGTTATGCGATAAGAAACACCGAAGATAGTTAGATAGATAGTTCGGGTCGTAACTAGCTTTAAATTAAATATTAGCAGCAGTTTGTTTCCTAAATTTACAGTATAAGCTTAAATTGTAGACAATATTTAAGAATTAGCTAAAATAAATGTCTAAGCCACAGCCAGAACTTAAACAAGCACGTGTTTTTGATTTTTCAAAGGCTATAGGATACAGTCAGCCGATGTTGCCAATTTTTTTTTAAATATAGTTAGATTGTTTTTCTAGATTTTTGGTGAAAATTTATTCCATAGCACTTTATGTTTTATCATGTTACCAATTATATATTTCGCTATAAATTTTAGCTTTTATTAAAATAATAAAAATTATTAAACAAGTTATATTTTGTTTTAAATTCATTTAATTTCCATAAAAATGCCAAATTAATTCAACGCATGTTATTTAACAGAAGGCTGTTAGACGCGCAGCGCACGTTTAACAGTGGACGTCAGCTTGGATCGACACCAGAACTGAATACACGGGCTGAGTCGATTTCGTTTTGGCTGGATACCAGGCGAACAGAACTGGATAGCAAGCCTATTGTAAATTAAATTAGCCTGGTTTCAAACCAAGCCTGTTGTAAAATAAATTAGCCTGGTTTCCAACCCAGGTCTTGCTTACAATCAGTATATAAAATATAGCATACTTTCAGGCTGCTGCTAATATTTGATTTTTCTACGACAGCCTGAAAGCAGGCTATGTTTTTTGAACAGGCTGCAGCACAGACCTTGCTATCCAGTTCTGTTCGCCTGGTATCCAGCCAAAACGAAATCGACAGAACAGAACTAGATAGCAAGGTCTGGCTGCAGCCTGCAGGCTTCCGTAGAAAAATTAAATATAAGCAGGAGCCTAAAAGTATGCTATATTTTATATACTGATTGTAAGCAAGAACTAAGTTTGATTTTTCACAAGCAGCCTGAAAGCAGGCTACATTTTTTACACAGGCTGCAGCCAGACCTTGCTATCCAGTTCTGTTCGCCTGGTATCCAGCCAAAACGAAATCGACTCAGCCCGTGTATTCAGTTCTGGTGTCGATCCAAGCTGACGTCCACTGTTAAACGTGCGCTGAGCGGCTAACAGCCTTCTGTCAAATAACATGCGTTGAATGAATTATGCCTTTTTGGAAATAAAATTAATTTAAAACAAAATAAAACTTGTTTAATAATTTTTTTTATTTTAATAAAAGCTAAAATTTATAGCGAAATATATAATTGGTAACATGATAAAACATAAAGTGCTAAATTACACAAAAATACAACTCAAACTAAGTATGATTAAAAAAAATCGTATCGAATTTTTGCATAATGTAAAATAAGATTTTGTGTTATTTTTTTTGTTTTTTGTTTTTGGTGTTTTGCAGAAATTAAACAAATGCAATTAAAATATAGTGAAATCGTTGTAATAAAATATATATAAAACATATATCGAGATATATCAGCTTAAGGCTATATACAGTTAAAAATCGAGCGAATAAATTGTTTATTCTTTTCTCACTTTTCACTGTTTACTTTTATTGCATAGCTCAGTGCAGTTGGCGTATAAGAATATATAAGAATTCAAGTTGTAAAAAGATATATATAGTATATAGCGTATAAATAAGTTGAGTGTGTATAGTTTAGAGTTTTATAGAGAGTGCAGATAGAGTATCTAAGGATATGCGATATAGAAGTTGACACCTATTAACTTATCGGCTCCGTCTGTAATGATTATTGGCTTGATAACTATGTTCACTTTCAAGTTAAGGGTCAAATTCAAGATGTAGACATCATTTACTGAGACTTTTAATGCTTTTTCAAATGTCAAAATTATCACTTTACTTGTAAGTTGACATGACAATTCATCGTCAGATATAGCAGAATCAAACATATATAACTGTTGATAAATAATTAATTCCGATAATTTGAAGCTTTTCTGAATCAGTTCTCATACATTATCCTTTGCGATTTAAATGTTCTTGGCCGATTCTTTTTATCACAAATAACTACCATTTTGTATGGGAAAATTGTATGTAAAAGTTCGCTAAAGTAGTACACCTAAAAGCCCAAGCGTGTCTCAAGACACTCATAGGTTTTTCACTGCTGCACTGCACAATTTTATACATTCACATAAATAAACTGCAATTAGTTAGCAAACAAACAAACCTTTAAGGAAAAAAAGGATCAACCTAATCAAGCTCATTAAAGTGTGTTTAAATAAACCAAACAAATCGCACTCTGCAGCCACTACATTTCATGCGCGCAAAAAACAATTTTGTGTAAATGCCAAAATAAAAGTACCGCTAAAGCTTGAGTAAGCTTTATGAGCTTTTGATCATATGTTTGTCGTAGTGTTGGCTTACCGAAAAAAATATTAAATTTAAATTCTAATAAACCGATTGCTTTATATTAACAATTATGTGATGCGTGTCTTGAGACATCCTTGGGTATTAGAGGGTTAAACATTGTTTAGAAAATATATAAGAGAGCAACGTCCTCTGAAGGGGGATTTACAACTATTTCCTACCCATTCCAGTTACAGGGTATCCAAATATGATTCTAACATATTAGATTAGATTAGATGCATTTAAATTTTGCTGATTATTGAATGGGTCCTGTGGCGCAATGGATAACGCGTCTGACTACGGATCAGAAGATTCCAGGTTCGACTCCTGGCAGGATCGATAGCTCCTTTTTCTTTTAATAAATATTATTTTTCATGGTTTCCAATTCTATTTAATTAAAATTTGTATCATATTTAAGTAAAAATATGAAAATATTTTATTTAGCATTTAATATAAAAATAAAAAAAATTGTTTTGCGCCCAACGTGGGGCTCGAACCCACGACCCTGAGATTAAGAGTCTCATGCTCTACCGACTGAGCTAGCCGGGCTGTTAGCAGTGCGATCGCCCATACGTTCTAAGCATCTATGCCCAAATATTTGATAATTAATACTATATGTACCTTGAACGCGCTCGAAAGAGTGAACATATTAATAGCCAAATACAGCTACTGTTCACGTTGTTATCACATTATTTTATTTGATTGCAATATAACATACTCGAATGTACTGTAAACAATTTAAACATATATTTTTTTCTAAATATCGATTACTTAGTTTAGAAAATCTATTGGGGAGTAAGCATAAAATGTTCACAAAATCAAAAAAAAGTTTTGAACGATGAACACGCTGTGTTATTAAACTTAATCGAATTTAGCAAATAATTAATAAAGGAAAATAATTCTACAGAAAAATATAATTTTCTATAGTTAATAAATAATTAACAAATATATTCCATTAAATTTGGGGAGCAAAATAGATGTTTGGACGATGCCAACAACACGCGGTGTTCCCAAGCGGTCCCCCATCTAAGTACTAACCGCGCCCGACGCTGCTTAATTTCGGTGATCGGACGAGAACCGATGTATTCAGCGTGGTATGGTCGTTGGCGAGAGACGAGTGGCTAACAGATACATTTGTATCTCAAATTGCAGATATTTATAGATAAAAAATAAATCGATTTGAATATAGAAAATAATTCATTAGAGAAAATAATACCACAGAAATCTAAGGAAAATATAATCATACTCTGTACCCATTGAAAAATGGGAAATACAGGGTTATTTTTGAATTAAATTAATAGATAATTTACAAATATATTTCATTAAATTTAGGGAGCAAAATAGTTGTTTGGACGATGCCAACAACACGCGGTGTTCCCAAGCGGTCCCCCATCTAAGTACTAACCGCGCCCGACGCTGCTTAATTTCGGTGATCGGACGAGAACCGATGTATTCAGCGTGGTATGGTCGTTGGCGAGGGTCGTGTAGCTAACAGATACATTTGTATCTAAAAATACGAGTATTATACATAGAAATAAGAGGCATATTTATAATTGAAACGTAGAAGCTAAATCAGTTGATTAACCTTGTTTGCAGTTTGAAATTGAGAAGCTGCTCGCTTCTTGTTGAATGTTTGCAATTAGATTGTAAAACTTGTTGACAAGATGACATGATCTATTAGCTTTGGTTATTTGTCTTTGGGTGCAGGAAAAATGGCAATTAAATTGGCCACTGAAGCTGTAAGCAGGATGCAGCAAAGGGCAAAGCACGAGCAAGACAAACAGCAGCAAGGACAATAACACCAAATGTCGGTTGGTGTAGGGGAAGGGAAGGAAGGAAAGGGAAGGAAGGGAAATAACTTGGTAAAAGTCACGCAGGATAAATGCAGCAAGCGACAGGGCTAAGGCTAAGGACCCATGGCTTTGTTGTTGTTGTTGAATTTGCTGCTGTTTTCACTTAATTTATGCGACAGTTGTAATAGGGGGGAGGCAACCACGCCCACTCGGCATGGTGCACGTTTGAGAAAGGTCGTCAATTGCTAAGCCAACGCTTTGCAGCAATTTTTATAGCGTGAAAATACATCTTAAGCCGCGGAAATACTGCTGTATAAATGCAGTATATTTCTGCTTGTTAGTTTTTCAATTTCCCATTAGTCTTGTAGAGGGATTCGAATAAGAAAGAGCAAAGGTTATTCCCCAAGGTGCAGGAAAATTACAGAATTTAATTAACTGGGAATTTAGCTAAACTGAAGACTAATGTTCAGTGCACATTAGGTTCAGAATATAACCAATTAATTTAAAAAAAAAATTGATAATTTATATTATTTATAATTATGTTATTATACATTTAAATAATTTACATAAAATTGAGTATGTTTTTTTTTATTTATTCAGATATGTAATCCTAATGCTACAAGTATAAAACTTATAAATTATTGCATTAGTCACTATAAATTTGAGTTTAAATTTAAATATATATACATTAAATTAAATTAAATTGGGTTTATGTTTTGGTTAAAAAATTTATTTACAAAAGTATAGTATTTTTTAATTAAGATGGCAAAAAACTGGCTAACAATTATAATAATAATTTCAATTTTAATTTATCTAATTCAATTTTTGATATATTCAATAATTTATTTCAATAATCTTTCATCAATGTTTTTTTTTGTGTAAAATATTCTTTATTTACATCTGCCCATGGGGCAAATAATTAAATTATTTGGTGCATTGACAGAGAATAGTTAATATTTTTGATATATTTAATAATTTATTTCAAAAATCTTAAAAAAAATAAATAAATAAATATATGATAATGAATGATAAATATATACTCCTTTTTTATAATATTTGAATAAACCTATTTATTTTTCCAGATATTTATAAACTACATTCAATTTTTTTAATATTTCAGAATTCACATTTATTTGATGCCACTTTACTCTTCCTTAAACCGGCTTTAATTTCTTAGCCAAATCACTGCAAGTAAATGCAATGTTTCATTAAGATTTTATCGCCGACAACAAAGTTTTATTATGGTTTCTTGTACTCAATGTTCCGTCAAAGCAGAAAGACATTAGCGAGTGTCCCTCCGGTTTAATTAACAAATTCCTTGATGTAATGGCACAAGGTTCCCCTGGGGGGTAAAGTTTTCAGCTAATTAGAGTTCCATGGCACTACAACCCCCTATTTTGCATCAAATGATGCAATTTGCGTGTTTATTAATTTTATGTCAATTTGCATGCAATCTTCGCTCAAGGCGAAGCTCCAACTCAATGCAAGTTGCAGTCCGTGAAAGTTTTTGCCTTTTATGATGGCTAATCTAACGGAATGGCAAGTATTCTGCACAGTGGGTTAATTAAAACTAATGACGATACGCAGGTGCTGCGATTTCCCCTTCCCCTTCTGTCATTTGCTCCTTTGGCACTTCGATTGCTGCGAAACTTTAAACTATCTTCTGACTGAGTGGATTTTGTTGTTCGAAGTAATTCAATAAAAATAAATATGTTTCAAAACCCGCAAAGGTACCAAAAGTTAACTGCGCTTGCTTTAAATGCTCGACTAAAAGATGCTCTGTATTCTATAGAAATTAAAGCGATAAATTAAATATAATTGCAAATTTTGTTGATTAATTTTTTCTGGGTTTTCCGCAATTCCTGCTGCAAATACTGGGTCTATTTTATTTTATATTGTTTTATTATTTATTAATATTTAATTTATTGTTTATTTATTTATTTTTTAAAATATGTGTGTCAACTGAATTTAGTTTACATTAAATAATTAAATAAATAATTTATACGCAAGTTCAATTAAAAAAAACAATTTCTTTAAGCTATTTATATATTAAATATTTTAATTTCTTTTAAACACAATTCTTTACTTGTCATGAAATAAATTTTTGTTATATAAAAAAAAATTTTTATTTGTTAAGAATTTTTTTGAATAACTATACGTGGTTGTCTATTTTATTTTAGTAATACTTTTACATAAATAGTTTTTAAACTTATATAATATTATTGTTTTATTTATTTTTTATAGTTTATTCTTTATTTTAAAATAATAATGACACTTTAGGAACAATTATAATTCTCATAAAAAAGTTGTATAAATTATTTAGAATATTAAAACATGCATACCCGTTTCCCATTGGTTTTAAGCTTTCAGGGAATTTGAAAATCGCGTGCTATATTGAATAGCACATGGGGAGAATAAGTCGTATTGAGTATGGATTTTGTTTTTGGTATTTTGTATTGCGTATTTCGTTTCTAGCTATATCTGCCATCGTGTGGCCTTTTCTCCCAACAAGGTCGAAGCAAAGTCACTCCAAGTTGTCATCGTTGTTGTTGCCTCTGTTGCGTGTGATTCTGGCTGCGTCCCCTGCAAATAAGTCAACTGTAAATTGGCTTAAATGCTGTACTATATCATTTAATTTTATATCATCTCACAGAAAATAAATAGATTCCGCACGTCAAACATTGAACAATGAAATAATGTAGAATATTAGCTCTTACGGAGAGTTAAATAATAATATAGCAATATATGAGCAAATATAGCTAATATTATTTAAAAATACCATTTTAAAAATTTAAAAAAAATATAGGGCGCAAAAAAGTTGTTTGGACGATGGCCAACAACACGCGGTGTTCCCAAGCGGTCCCCCATCTAAGTACTAACCGCGCCCGACGCTGCTTAATTTCGGTGATCGGACGAGAACCGATGTATTCAGCGTGGTATGGTCGTTGGCGATAGTCGAGTGGCTAGCAGATACATTTGTATCGCAAATTAGTGGTATTTATAGATATAGAATAAATCGAATTTAGCAAATAAATAATGAAGGAAAATAATACCACAGAAAAATATAATTTTCTATAGTTAATAAATAATTAACAAAAATATTCCATTAAGTTTAGGGAGCAAAATAGTTGTTTGGACGATGCCAACAACACGCGGTGTTCCCAAGCGGTCCCCCATCTAAGTACTAACCGCGCCCGACGCTGCTTAATTTCGGTGATCGGACGAGAACCGATGTATTCAGCGTGGTATGGTCGTTGGCGAGAGTCGAGTAGCTAACAGATACATTTGTATCGCAAATTAGGGTTATTTATAGATAGAAATTTAATAACAACCTAATCACAAAATCAGGTTTATAATTAAAAACAAATCTTCATAAATCAAGTGTGTTGACACAACGAAAATACTTGGCTATAAATAGAGAATTTTGTAGCTGCGATAAGATAAGTTTTAGGTGCTGCCATGCAAACTTTTAAATAGTAAGTATGTACTTGTAATAATGCTCATAATAAAAGCATTTACAGTTGAACTACAATGGGATGCGTTTTGTGCATATTACGAGGTTTAAAGTCAACTCAAACTAAGTGGAGCGACCTGTTCCTGCTATACTTTAGCCCATGGAGTGTTGCATTTAGAAATGGCTCTGGCGACATTTTGCTGAGTAAATTGACAATTGTATTAAGTGCATTAAGTGCACACAGCTTCACACTGTGTGTTTGGTAATAAACAGGGCAAAAACAACAACAAGTGTGTACATGGCTTATTACAAGGACTCGCACAGCTGTTTAGCGGGAAACTCAAGCTTTTTAAGCGTCAAAAAACTTTTACTCAGCTTGCTGTGGCAGCAATTGTTGCAAGTTGTTATGTTGCGGCTACCCCATTAGATGACACATTTTTTTCCGCATTTCTTTTCGCTCAGCTCGAGGTTTGTCTGAAGGATAATTGTCCCTGGAACCCGCATCCTTCGCCTGTCACGCACGAGTCAACAGCGTTAAGAGGAGCAGGAAGCTGAGGGGGCGGCAAGGTTAAATGTTATAGCAAGTTTACGCTGTCATTGAGCGTATTTGATTGATTAAGCAATCTTTGCTTTTACACAATAGTAAATCAGCTGAGATCTGTAATTCTAGCACATAAATGTTAATAGTTTCATAATAGATATTTCAATCACATAAACAAACATCACTGTATTTATGTACGAATTTTTATATGGTTTATTATTCCTAATTATTCCTAACTAAATTTGAACATGCATCTATAGACCAAAAATTCTGCTTTTACATGTATATTTAACGATTTTCAAAAGAGCAACCAGACCAAATCCAAATTTAACATAAATCCGAGCAAGGTATGACTATAACCTACCTTCATGCCAAATTTTGTATCTCTAACTCCTAAAAGTGCTGAGATCGATCGGATAGAAGTCGCATGAAGGTTAAAAAAGCGTATGAGGAAAATATGCTATAAATATTGTTTTCATTAATCAAAAATTCCTTTTGTCGGGACAGTTTAATCTGAAATATTTGATTGACAAATTTCTTGCCATATACCATTTAGATATGGTCTATTTATGCTCTACACTTTTTAATATCACTAATATTACTAAACACAATCATATAATGATCTATGCAATTTTGCCGCCTAACTTAAGCGGTTTCCAGTTGTAAATGGATTTCATTCTTGGGTGCAATTACAGCGCTCCATATGGCTAATTCCAAGTTATCACCAGTGCTCTCGCTCTTGAGCACCCTATGATTCCTAAGCAGATGTACCAGACCCAATTTGCTTTGCAATAAGCCCAATCGCATGCCAATGCAGTTACGTGGACCAATGCCGAATGGCATGTAGGCATCCATGTTTAGATTACGACGATTCTCCGGAGCGAAACGTTCTGGATCGTATTTCTCGGGATCCGGCCAGTACTACAAAGAAAATTATGATAATTAAATATATGCAAATCTTATAGCAGCTGTAAAAAACGCACCCGTTCATCACGATGTATGGCTAGAGTCGATATATAGACGGGCATGCCCGTGGGTGGCTCAAAATCATAATAGGGCGCCAGATTGAAGCGTTCTCCTGATGTCGGTTGAGTGCATTCCCGTTCGACATAGCCCACTATAGGATATTTTCGAAGTGTTTCGTTTACCACTTGTGTCAGATAGGGCATCTCTTGTAGGCGTTCGTAATCAATATGATCCTCACTGCCAAAGTAATCTTGAATTTCCTGACGCAAACGATATTGAATCTCTTGATTTCTGGACAATTCAAAGAGCGTCAGATTCATGGTGGATGAGCTTGTCTCGTAGCCCGCCGTCTGGAAGAATGCCGCCTGTGCCACCAAATAATCCAAATCATTTGATTTATTCTCCGGATGACCCACAGCATCCCGCTTCATAGCCAGCAACGTATCTATTAGATCACGTCGTACTACTCCCGATTTCTCGCGTTCCGCCAGCACATAGGTAATGGTCTTTCGTATAAATTCGGTTGTGGGTTTCGTTAGCAGTTTAACACGAGCGAGGGATACCAAAGCGGGCAATAAAAATATAATGGTAAAGTCAATGCCCCGTCTGAAGTTGACATTGAATATGGCACTGCTATATTTGAAAAATTCGCTCTTGCTATCGCATAGAGAATTCGCCTTGATCCCAAAGGCTATCGATGAGATCAGATCGGTGGTGAATCGAGCGCAAACACTTTTTATAGGAAGCACAGCATTATCTCCCAAGCTATGCACATATTTCTCCAGATCCTTGCCCACCTGCATATAGGTATACATTATATTATACATTATATATATTTAAACTGATGTTACGCTTACCTCTACCATAAGAGGGTACATCTGTTTAGTCTTGCCGCTGCTGAAAACTGGGGATATCTTGTTTCTCAAATCTTTCCAGTCGGCGTTACGCACAAAGAAGAGATTATTATTTCCCAGCGGATCATGATATTGATCGGTTTTCAGAGCACGATTTACGAAATAATTGAATTTCTTAATCATCACAGTTTTCACCAATTCCAGATCTTTGATAACCAAACCCGGCCGATTCAGCATATATACACCCATTACCGGTTCATTCTCAAAACCGGGAGTATTGTGCAGCAAACGTATCTGCTGAAAGAATGCCGCTTTCCCCGTTAGTATTTGGGCGGTATTACCAAATATTGACGAGGGTGGTACGAATTTAACACCCTTGCGCTGCCAATAGCTGTAAGTACGCTTTTGCCATATATAGAACACGATCGCCAATGTGGCGATCAGAAGAATTAACTCCGACAACATGTTAACGGCGTCGAAGAAATTGTTAGACTAAGGTCCGGTACAGTTTGAAGAGAGCTTTAATAGACCCGAAGCTATGGCAATCGTTTTTGATCTCCCTACGAAACCTGATAAGTGAGTCGACAGGTTTGTAGAGTTTTCTATTGCGCAGTCCCAACAAAACAAATTTGATATTTTGCCCATTTCTTATGAGTTTGCAGTATTTCTTTTTACCATATCATTATGTAGGTCTACGATTCTTAAGTTATCATCGAGGAATGATTGAGCGGCTTTTGCGTATCTCTAACATTTTTGTTTATTTGTATTTTGTGTAAAAGAATAAATAATTTCAAGCAAAATATGCAAAAAATAAAAGTAAACAAACGATGACAAAGCAATAAATTGTTGATGGTTTTAAAAAAAAATTTGCTGCATACTGTATTCCCATACCGGGAATTGAACCCGGGCCTTCCGGGTGAGAGCCGGATATCCTAACCACTAGACAATATGGGAGTTGAACTGCGTCAAGCTAAAAGCTAACTTGAAATAATTACTCTCTTAATTGTCAAGCAGTTTAGCTATGCATACAACTGCTTGCATAAAGTCGATAATACAGTGTTGCTGCGTGTGCCAGTGTTGCGTGCTGTAATTAATGCGTTTTAGACACAAGACTTGCATGTGGTCCTGTGGCGCAATGGATAACGCGTCTGACTACGGATCAGAAGATTCCAGGTTCGACTCCTGGCAGGATCGATTTTTTTTATTATTCTTAATTATTTTTTTATTTTTGTTTACTAAATATGATAAAAATTTTAATTAAAATTTAACAAATTTAAAATAAAACTCAACTCATAATAAAAATTCCATGTAAAAGTTAACAATATTTGTGTTATTTACTAGTTTATTTGAATAAATAAATAAATAAATTAACAGACTTTTAATTGAAATAAGTTTATTTTATTGAATTAGATGTAAAATAAAATATTTAATCAAATAAAAATGCTTATCTAAAATACTTAAACAACTTTATATCTTTAACTTTAAGCGAAGTAATGCTGTTAATTTTATGCAAGTGTTAAATAAAGAATCTATTGTTTAATTTGTATTATTATTAACATACAAATTTATATAATACTTTGATAATTCTAATAGTCTTACGAAACTAGTTTTTGGCGCAATATTTTTCACCGGTCCTGTGGCGCAATGGATAACGCGTCTGACTACGGATCAGAAGATTCCAGGTTCGACTCCTGGCAGGATCGTAAAAATTTTTTTTCTTTTTCACAATTTTTAAAATTTCAACTTCAATCTGAAACACTTCAGAGCACGCGTTGCATGGCAAATGCGTTTGAGACGTGTTAACTCTATGGCATTAAGCGTGTCCGAGTGTTGCAGCTCAATGACAAGGTTGAGCTGTGGCAGCTAAAAGCGAATCAAGTGGCATCATGCAGAGTTCTGACTCTGGATTATGTGCTGCTTTATGCTAAGCAGTAGCATCAAATGGGAGGGGTTGGAAAGGGGGGCGCCAAGGACATTTAAGGTGACATCCAAATGAGATTTGCATTGAAGAACTGCATGGCGCTTTTTATGCGTTTTTTTGTATGTTTGTGTGTGGCAAACTGCCGTGATTTGCATAATAGCTGCAACTTGTAAACTAATAATATGCAGCGCGCACTTGCCACCTACAATTGCTAGCAAGAAATGACAAAAATATACAGCAAATAATTTAATATGAATTTCCAGAAATGTTTGTTAAAAACGAAAGGTAAATTTTAAAGATAATATTGAAAAGAAAAAATAAAATATAAAATAAATTCCAATTAAAAAAAAAACAATAAAAAAGCATCTTCCCATACCGGGAATCGAACCCGGGCCTTCTGGGTGAAAGCCAGATATCCTAGCCACTAGACCATATGGGATGCATGAAGACTTATGGCTAATGTTGCTATAACCGCAAAAATGTAATCGATTTACTATTTTAAGATGCAGCCGAAAATAATATAGTTGATTTAATATTATTTAGCAGCTTGTAGGTCAAATAGTGTTTGTATGGAATATTTTAAAAATAATTGAATATTTATATAAAAATATAGACTTATTATTTGAAATTATATTGAACTTTATTTAATAGAAATTTAAGCAATTTATGTTACACATAATTTAAAATTAATATGTAATATTGATAAATAAACTCATTGATAAAAGAATTATAAGGTAATGTGAATGTATTAAAAAACGTAGATTTTATTATTTTAATTAATATTATTGAATAATCATGGCAATAAAACAATTTTAAGCTGAAGTGGATATACTAAAACAAACATAGATTTCATTATTAAATTATTATTTATAAATTAACACAACCATACCATTTTAAACTGAGTACATACTATAAAAAATAGTTTATTATGTCATAATAAATAAAAAAAAAAATCGATCCTGCCAGGAGTCGAACCTGGAATCTTCTGATCCGTAGTCAGACGCGTTATCCATTGCGCCACAGGACCGTGTGGCGAGAATGAGTCTAATTGACTACACAAAACTCATGTAAATGCCGACAGCTTAACAGAATTCTCTTTGATGTTCTTTAACATTATTTTTTTAGCTTTGATGTGCAGTATTTATTAATTTATGTATGCCATTTAAACTACTTTTGTGTTAATTGGTTTAATTTTATTGCACTTTGCTGCAAAACAAGCAATCACAAAATATTTAACCTAAGAATATAAACAAAAACTCAGCAGCATAAACGCTGAAAGCAGTGCGCCAAGCAGCGCAGCAAGCAGTGTCTAAAACAACGTCAAGCAGTGTCAAGCAGTGCAGAAGCAGGTTGAAAAGAGTTGACACTCTGCGAAGTTGTAGAAACACAAAAAGAGAATAAGAGAAAAAAGCGCATCAATTGTTGCAAATAAATTAATAATAATTTTGCTAAATATATTAACTGTATAATATTAGTTTTCTTTAAATAAAAACAACAGAGTTCAAGCAGTTGCTGTGGCAGTTGCTCTCCCGCAGCTTGCCCCAGCTGCTACGTCACAAAGTGTCTGCAGAGCGCAGTCGAATCGGTTGAGGGTGTGGGGGAGGGTGGAAGGGGGCTTCTTGGCGTTTGGCGTCGACAACAAATTGTTTGGGTTTGTTGGTTCAGTCTCTCTTTGGCACTCGATGCGTGCAGTTCAGTGGCAAACGCCGTTACGACGTCGCTTCAGTTTGAACGCCAAAAAGTTTTACGTGCGCGCGACGTAAGCAAAAGTTAAATATACAAAAAAAAAAAAATAATTAAAAAAAAAAATACATAAAAAACAGAGCAGCATCTCTGAGCAACAAAAATAAAAATGAAATAATACACAACAAAAGAATAAACAACACAAATTGTTTATAACAAAATACGTGTTTGTGTGCGTGTGTCTATCAAGTGCAGTGCATTAATTAATAATAATCAAAATCAATTTGCTGTAATAAATAATAAAAATAATTACGTTTGCGGTAGGTGCAAAATTTTTTACTGTTATTTGTTTGCCGACATTTCGGTTGCAACAACAATCAAATGCCGTAGATATGCACTGCTTTTACACTGCTTTACAGCACTGCTTCCCCGCCCCTCTCTCACTATGCTACGTCTTCTCCGTTTCTACTTCTTCTTCTAGGCAGTTCTTTGCGCTTTGCTTGTCTTGCCTATTCTGCCTTTTCATATACTTTTTTGTTTTCATCGTCTGTTTCTGCTTCGCCCCCAAAACGTAACGAGTGAACGTGAAACGAAACGAAACGAAACGAGACGAACGCCGCGAAATGAAACGAAGCCAAAGAAGAAGAGAACAAGAACAAGAGCGTAAACGAGACAACAACAACAACAACAACAACAACAACAACAAATGCAAGGCAAAGAGGCGTAAAAGCGAAAAGCGAAAAGCTCAAAGATTGGGGCTAGGGCTAAGCAGACGCCGTTTCGTTGTTGTTTTTGCTGTTTGTTTAGCTGCCGTTCAGTGCTGCCAGATTTTTTGGGCCAGAAGTGGCTAAAATTGTCGAAAAAAGTGGCTAAAAATGGCTAAATGTGTTTTTCAAGTATTATTAGTTGACAAAAATTAATTAATAAGCAAAAAAAAAAAAAAAAAAAAGGTCTTTCTTCACACAATTTGAAGGCACTTACACGAGTGAAGTAGTAAAATCTAGTCCCAATTTGGTTAAACGCAGCATTATCAAACCGAAATTTGTGTTCAAAAGTGCAAATAAATGAAATGGCTAAAAGTGGCTAAATGAAACCAAAAAGTGGCTAGATTTGTAGTGATAGCATTTTAAAAAAAAAAGTGGCTAACCCGGTCAAAAAGTGGCTAGATCTAGCCACAAAGTGGCTAAATTGGCAGCCCTGCTGCCGTTTCTCCATTTACATATTTACACACACACACACACACACACACACACGTAGACACATGGATATGATATGTTGATTTCGTGCTCTCTCTGTCTCTCTCTGTGCGTGTGTGTGTATAGATCTCTCTTTGGCGCTAGCCATGTGTGTGTTTGTGCCTATGTTTGTGTATGTGTGTTTGTAGGCCTCCACACGGACAGCGAAAAGCGCCAAGCGGCCAGTGTTGCCAATTTTTTATACCCTGTGCCCATTTGAAAAATGGGAAAAACAGGGTTAATAATTTTTTTTTTTAAGAAAAAAACTGTTTCTATATAGCTGTAAAATTAAAAAAAAATCAGTAGAACGCGCCCAAATAATTAAAAAATATTTATTAAATATTAAATATCTTAAATATCATATAAATTCTTTATTAAGTAATAAACATCCTGTTTCAAAATCTTCTATAATTCCTGAAAGAACACATAAGATATTGACTTTTCATGATTTTCAATAACCATCTCTCAATTATCAAAAGTTATTTTCCGATTTTCACTTTTATATTACTTTTTAACTTGTTATTTTAGTTCTCGGTTGTAATGCACAATCTCCAGAAATTTTAGCTCGATCTCGTTTTCAAGCCAAACTGTAAAAGCGACGGATATTTAGAAGTTTTGATTTTGGCCAATTTAAATAGAAGCAATAAAGTATAGTATAATTTGTGAAATAAATACATATAACAAAGAAAAAAAAAACTATGCCATTAAACGCTAAAGATAATATTTATTTATTTAATATGGATAATTTTCCTAATGCTATAAGCAGAAAGGATTTCTAATTTAAAGTTTTAGTGACATAAAGTTATCTTAAATTAAATTAAACATAGATTAATAAGATTTGATTTAAATTCAGCTTAGCTTTAAATTAATGTTGTAAAATAAAATAAATAAATAAAAATAATGACTAAAGATCATAATTTTTATACCCTGTACCCATTGAAAAATGGGAAATACAGGGTTAATAACTTTGTCAGAATGTATGTAACAGGCAGAAGGAGGCGTGGCAGACCCCACAAACTATATATATTCTTGATCAGGGAGACGAGCTGAGTCGATTCAGCGATGTCCGTCTGTCTGTCTGTCTGTCCGTCTGTCTGTCTGTCTGTTTGGATGAACGCGTCGATCTCAGCAACTACAAAAGCTAGAAATGCCGTTTTGGTTGCTATAGATAGGTAGTTATCTTACGCAGATCAAGTTTATTTCAAATCTTGCCCGCCACGCCTCCTTTCCGCCCAAAAATCAATAAAACCCACACAACCTCGTGTTTTTGAACATAAAAAGTTGAATAACAAGCGTAATATTAAACATAAAAGGTTGTTATTTGGAACATAAGCTTTCTTCTATTATATTTAACTATTCTGAAAAGCGCATTGAAATTGGTTAAGAAACACAGGAGATATAAGCTTCACAAAAGTTGAACTTAAATGTTCATAAACAAGCGTAATATTAAACATAGAATGTTGTTATTTGGTATATATACTCTCTTCTATTATATTTAACTATCCTGAAAAGCGCATTAAAATCGGTTAATAAACAGAGGATATATGTATAAGCTACTCAATACTGCATGTATTGCTTCGCACGGGCCCTGCAGCCCAGCAAGTGTATGTGTGTATGTATAAACAGAAACACATATACATGTAGAATAGACGAATACCATACATGTATGTGTGCACGTACGCATGTAAACAACACCAATTGCAAGGTGCCAAAATAAGATTGCGCAAAATAACAAAAGTCTGTGACGCGTGACGTCAGAGACCAAGCGACAAGTGTTCGAGCGCCACCTACCATGTGCCAAATTGAGTTTTGGCGGTAGCGTTGCCACCTCGTCAGATCGTTTTAATCAAGATAGATTAAATTATATTTAAAGAATTTTATTATATACTGAACGGGCGAGCGCGCAGCGCGAGCTGTGGTACAGGGTATAAGACAGTCGGGCTTGCCCGACTGTCAGGTCGAGCGCGCCAGAGCGCGCGAGATTTTTTTCTTTTGCATTAAAACATAAAAAATCAGGGAAAAATGCCTTATAATCCGCAGTTGCATAATTTTTCTAGAAAAAAGCCACATTTATCGAAAAAAAAAAACGCAAATCTGGCAACACTGGCAGCGACCTGCCGCCCGTGTTTTGTCTACGTCTGTCTCCCTGGCTCTCTTATACTCCGTCGGCATTCACATTCACATCTCTTGCCTCTCTCTAGCCGCTGTTAACTCGTTTGGCGACTTGTTTTGCCTGCTTCTTCTTCCACCTCTACTTCTACTTCTACTTCTCTTGCCACACAATAAAAAACGCCGTAGCACATAAAAATAGTCTGGTAGAATTGTTGACTTCCCTTTGGACAAACGTGCCGGCCCACAAATGACGGCGTCAGTGTGTACATACCTACATATATAATTATATGTACAGACATACAGACAGACGGACACACGTCGTACATACATATGTTTTTATTAACGCACTCCTTACATAGTTTCAGTGTACGAAAATTGGCATAGTTTGCATTACACGCAGCGCCTTCATTGTTAGCTTCCAATCAGAATAAATATTTTAAATTAACTACAAAAGTAGAAAAACAGCAGCGAAAATTTATACTTTATTCTGTTATTGACAATCAATAATAGGATGAATTAGGAGATTTATTAGAGTTATGGAAACTTCAGCGGAAAATCCTTTAGGTCGAAAAGCTTGGGACACAAAGTATTTGCTTAGAATTAGTTGGAAAAGTAACTTAAATATATATATATCAAAAGTATTTTAAAGTTTTAAATTATTTATCTATTATTTTTTTAAATATTAAAAATTTACAAATAAAATTACATTGTATTAAAAAAAATAATAATACAATCATATTTACTTAAAAAATAAAGTTAATTCAAAATATTAAAAATTTACTTCAAAAATTACATTAATTGAAAAAGAATAACATAATAGCATTTAGTTTTTAAAAAATTAAATATAGTCTCTTTAAGATAATTTTTACCCGACAGGCTGACTTCGTATTCAGGTCTATAATTTTAAAAACATAAGAGCTATAAAACTATGCAAAATCTGCTTCAAAAATGTTGTAGATTTTATATTTTCAGGATAATTATCACATAGTTTTAACGATAAATGTCAAAAACAATTGATTTATTTAATTGTTTATCTATTTTCTTTTGGAATTTACTTGAATGGGGGAACGAAGTGAGCTTCAGGTCAAAACTTTAATAAAATTCCAATGTATTCTGGCATTCTACTATTTCATAAATTACTTACATAACAGATAAGTATGTACAGATAAGTATGTACGTATGTACATTGTACATATATCCAAAAGATTTTGAGCTAACGAAACTTAGAAATATAGATACCAAGAGATATAATGTTTTTTGTTGTATACCGAAACACTCCTACATCTCCAATAAAATATTCGGTTACAAGATTACATGAAAGACAATTGAATAACAATTAACGTTTTGTCTTTAACAAAATCGAAAAAATATAGTATAAGTACTAAACAGTCGAATCAAAACCGGAACAAAAATCAAATATGAGAGATACTCAACCATAGTATATTTTATAATATAATACATAATTAATTAGTAATACAAATTATACTAATATATTATTAATAGAACGGTATTCCAACTAACAATGAGGATTTGCAGCTCTAAATATAATATAGAACATAGATAAGGGAAATTTCTAAAGAATAAAGAATGTAGATTGAAATTAATTAATACTTATAATATTTTAAATAGGTATAATAAATTTATTTACATAAACATATAATAAATTAATTTATTTAATGTCAAATAAACGCAGTCGAAAGCGTAAATTTAGATGCAAATACAAATAAAAACTTGACCATAAAATTAAATAAACCTTGAAGATGTAGATACATTATAGGAATGCAACAATCTTAGCTGGTTTTATGTAGTTCCCTAAATTTCCCATCGTTTTGCCTAATTTTCCAATATATAAAATCGAATCGCATCACAATAAACTGGCTAAATATGCCAACTGCCCATAGATAAATTCTATGGAATTTGTTGCTTTCTGCCTAGCCCCATAGCCCCATTAACCTGCTCAATCGAGAAACTTGTCTGTCTGGAGCGATTTAATAGCGTCGACCATTTTGGGTTGCAGCTTCGTTGAAAGCGAAAATAGCGCAGAGCGTAGAAAAATACGAAAATAAAACCAGAAAAAAATAAATATAAAAAAAAACGACACAAAAAGCAGGAAAAAGCAAGAAGAAGCAGCAGAAAATGGTGTTGGGGCTGAGGTTTGTGCAGACTGCACAATGTATCTTGCAGATACATATCTAAAATTGCCACAGCGCATGCAGGCGCAGTGTAAGAACCAGACACACAAGTAACTAAATATAACACGAACACACAGATACTATATACATATATACGTATCTATATACAACCTTTGCAAGAGATCAGATATACACACGTACATACACTGAAAGAAAAATCCAAAGCTTTCGCGCTTGAATCAAGAATTGGCGTTGTCAAAAGTTCAATGGGCCTGAAAATTCTTAATTGAAAAGCGAATTTCTTTATTTGTACGCGTTCTTAAAGTTCTTATTTATTCCTCTACCCATTAAATGGGTAAAAATGGAGCTAATAACTTTTTGAAAATGTAGTATGTAAAGTGTAAAAGACCCCATAAGGTATAAATATTCTTGATCAGGACTATTATAGCAATTAAGCCATATCTGTCAGACTGTCTTTTCGAACGAACACATCGATCTCGGAAGCTATAAGAGCCAGAGCAGCAATTTTTCGAATATAGTTTGGTGTACACCCTATAAAGATCAAGTTTATTCCAAATTTTTAATGCCACATCTACTTTACGCCCATATCTATAAAAACCGTAAAAATGCTTAATATTAAACAAAGTAGATTGTTATTCGGTATATAACCTCATTTAATATACTATTTATTTATCCTAAAAAGCGCATAGAAATCGGTAAATAAACATAAAAGTTATTGAAAAACCAATATTGTAGGGTTTGCCTTTTTTGACCTCTGGCGGCCATTAAAACATGCTACAGACAAAAAAGTAAGAAAAAGCTTTGCTGTTGTGCTACATATGATATTTTATAAATATTTCCTTATAGAATTCAGAATTTTTTTACAGTCGGGCGCATCCGACTGATCATTTTCGTCCCTATTGGTACTTTTATAAAATTTTAAGTTAAGATTCACAATTAAATTCAATCTTGTTTTGCCTTAATTTTAATTCATCCCCATCAATAATTAATTCTAAACTTATACCCCATTCTGTTGCAATTTGCGAATTCTAGAATAATACAAGTTTTATTTAAGAAGTTTATTTTTCTGAGTGTACGCGTTGTCTGCTTCTAGGTTTCTACAACACTTGATGCCGCGTTTCCCCCGCCCGTTTCCGCTTCAGCCTGTCGCTTGCAATTTCATTTTCATTGCAACTTCATGCCCCTGACATCGGACCATGCCTCCTTTGCTGCGCCTCTGCTGCTACTTCTCTGCCTCTCCTGTTTCTGCTGCTTCTCCTCCTTCAACGACCCTTTTTACACAGCTTTTTACTGCGTCTCTGCCTGTTTCCACGCTCATTCTTGTAAAATTGCAACTTGCTGCGGCCTATTGAGGCGCTCTGCCGCTGCCTCTGCCAGCGTCGCTGTCTGCGTCGCTGCTCGTGCAGTCGGCCATGCAGCTGTCTGTCTGCCTCTACCCTCCTCTCGCTCTCCTCTCACCAACGTGTGCGCTCTTGCCTGCCCTAACCTACACCACAGAGAATTTATTGCGTCGGTTCTACTTCCACTTCCACACACTTGGCTCCCCCTTTTGCCCCTCTCTCTCTCCCTCTCTTTCAGCAGATATCCTATCTGCGAGACATACATTTTGCAGTCTACACGATTTTTTATTTTTATTTTCATTTTTATTTCTTCATTAGTTTAGCTTTGGCTTTAGCTTTGCCTTGCCATTGATGCGTTTTATTTTCATTCGTTCATTTCTGTTTATACTTTCAGCTCCATCTGTCCGCTCAATTAATTATACGTTCTACAGATTATATATGTATGTGAGAACGTGCAATAATTCAACGTTTCGCAACCTGGTATTTGGCGATATTCCCCCTAGTGGTAAGTTAAGCATTTAATTATCATTCCGAAATGCCAGCTAAGCTTTTATTCAGGTCCAGATCGTACGGCCCATTAGCTCAGCTGGTTAGAGCGTCGTGCTAATAACGCGAAGGCCGCGGGTTCGATCCCCCCATGGGCCAGTTAGTACTTAACTTTTTTTTTTTTTATGTAAACAAAATGCATATTAATTAGAATACTACATTGTAAATAGAAAGGCATATAAATAAAATCAATATTTTATTGTTCTTATCAGCTTTATAGCTAGCCAAAAGCTGTCGGCTCAACAAAATGGCGTCAATCAGGCCCATTAGCTCAGCTGGTTAGAGCGTCGTGCTAATAACGCGAAGGTCGCGGGTTCGATCCCCCCATGGGCCACATTTTCTATTTTCCTGCATGCTTATTTGAAATTTGACTGACCTATTTGTAGATTGTACCCAATTCTTATTGTAACAACGTTATTAACCCTTGTTTTTCAATGGCTACAGGGTATAAAAAGAAATGGTAGCTGTTTTAACTATTATTTAATTTAAAAAAAAAAATCGAACCAAAAAAAGTTCTTTAGCTTGGCCCATGGGGGGATCGAACCCGCGACCTTCGCGTTATTAGCACGACGCTCTAACCAGCTGAGCTAATGGGCCAGTTGAGATCCGCCTGCCAAATGTGACAGCTAAATATCTTGAGGAATATTGCAAGCAATATTCTTGGCGAGTAAAAGCTAGATTTAATCAATTAATTTATTTATTTGAAATTTGAAAAGTCGACTAAGACCAGTCGGCCAAGAAAAATTAAATTAAAATAATAAAATTAAAATAATTAAAATTTAATTTAAAAATTTTAAAAATATAAGATAAGAAATATATAAGAGCGAAATATAGATAATTAAAAAACAAACCTGCTAAAATTAAATGTAAATATGTATTTAAATAAATACAAAATTACAAAAATAATTTTTTTTATTTTATGACTATAAATAGGATTATTTTATTATGAACGCCTATGTTGCCAATATAATCAATTAAAAAATGTACCCATACATATTAGGTTTTTATTTTATTTACAAAAATATTAAACAAAAACATAATATTTTTTTCAAACGTATTTTTATACCCTGTACCCATTGAAAAATGGGAAATACAGGGTTATTTTTTAAAAGTTTAACACAGAAGAAGTTTGCATTTGAAAAATTAATACTATAATCGCCATTGTTGTTGTAGTTTGAAAACAGAGATCAAATTTAACCAATGTAGGTAGGGTTTTGAAAATTAGAATTTTCCAATAAGAAAATAAACAAAAGTAAAATTATTTTACGCCCAACGCGTAGGGGGTTCTGAAAATATTCTATTTCTATATAAAAAATAAAAGAATTCAAAAAAGTTGTTTTGCGCCCAACGTGGGGCTCGAACCCACGACCCTGAGATTAAGAGTCTCATGCTCTACCGACTGAGCTAGCCGGGCCTGTTGGACGTTCTTGGCCAAAACCGCATGTCCCTATACAGAGATGAGAGGTTCTCTGTACACGTGGCGGTATTATATTATTGTTGATGTCACGAATGTTATTTATGGGCCGTTTGTCTGCATAGAATTCCCAGCCTCGACTTTCCCAGTGTCGTCTCTGACTCCCACACTGTTCGCCTATTGCCGCTTTTGCTCTTTCCGATTCTCGGAGATTTCGCATTGTAATTGTTTTCATGCTGATAGGCTCCTATTGTGCGGCGTATTTTACTGCTTCCTAATGGAAATGATGTATAAAATTACGCGCCTACCTCAATGCAGCTGTATCGTAGCTAAAAACAAGAAGCAAACAAAACGAGCAGGGAGAGGAACTACAATAGACAGTCATGACCAGTGTTGTCCATTTTATTCAAAAGAAATAAAGCTCTTTTTGGAGGGAGGTTTATAGAAAAAGTTTATCAAAAAATTTAATATAAAAAAAAAACAAAATTCGGATAAATTATGTTACCCAAAAATTCGTTAAGTAGGTGCTTTTAATATAAGATGTTATGGGCAAATATTGATCAAAATAATCACAGCACGACAATAGTTAATTCCTATTGATATTTTGGGATAATCTTGTAAAATTTTAGAAAAAGCTGACAAAAACCTAAATTATTTTATCAAAAAGCCAAAATTACTGCTTCCCACAGCTTTCCAAATTCTCTAGCAAATGCTTTTCAATAACAGTCAAATCTGGCTGAAAAAAATCGCATTTGGCAACAGTGGCTACGCTAGACAGTCATGACAGCCCAGCGGGCAGAGAGAACGACTGAAAGACGGATAAACGGAGAGACGATGGGAGGGAGGGAGAGACGAAGAGACAGCCCCCACCGACAGTCAAGTAATTTGCTATAAAATATTAAAACGAAACAATGTGCGAAAGGAAACAAAACAAAATACAAGCTCACATGTAGCAACAGCAACCCAGACGATGCAAAGAGTGGGAGTTTGTAAGGGAGAGATGGTGGAGTAAGAACCGGGAAGAGAGACAGGGCAGTAAATGGGAACGTTGAGAATGAAGCAGGGGGTAATTTCAGACAGGCAGACAGACAGCAGGCAGATAATCAGCCGGGCAGACGGTTTTCTGCCTGCGCTACACTTCCATCAAAATGCATATTAGTTTGCCAAAGTCACTAAACCAGTGTTGTACAACAAAGTAATGTAATCGGAGAACCGTAGTATAAATGATTTGAATTGAATTGCCAACGTTTCTGTTCTCAGCAAATAAACTAAAAATTTGTTAAATCGAAATTAAAATTGGGATGGTTTTTAAGTTCGGAATGCCGCTTCCGAAAGATCCAAAAACGTTGTCGGAGAACCGTAGTATAAATTATTATTATTATTATTATTCGGTATTGCCAACGTTTCTGTTCTTAAGAGATGATTTAACTGAAAATAAACTAAGAACTTGTTAAACAGAAGTTAAAATCTGATTTTTTATGTTCGGAATTTCGCTCTCCAATTTATTCTTTTAGAACAATATTAACAACCCTGGTTTTAACTAAATCAAGCAAATATTTTAGATGTAAACAATTTATAAATAATTTTAAAACGAAGAAAATATAAATGTTTTTAATTTTCAAAATGTTGTATAGCTAATTTTCAACTATCTAGAATTCCTTAAAAAATGCAGTACATTTTTAAATATTCACAGGATATATTTTACAGTGTATTAACTAGCATTTTAATTCATACACTGTGCTATTTTCATTATGTGAAGACAAAAAACGAAGAAATTTGCCAGAAAAAAACTGAAGCAATACTTATTTGTGCAGACAAATTGTTTTTTGTTGTTTATTGTCTTTGTGCCGGCGACCACTCAGCGACCTCCG